>JAPPUR010000045.1:0-241558 GCA_027569015.1 Ascodesmis sphaerospora | reverse complement strand
CCCTAACCCTAACCCTAACCCTAACCCTAACCCTAACCCTAACCCTAACCCTAACCCTAACCCTAACCCTAACCCTAACCCTAACCCTAACCCTAACCCTAACCCTAACCCTAACCCTAACCCTAAACAGAATGGCGCACCCGGGTGCCCAAATTATGTCAGCGCCTATTAGTACATATTCCTTAACGCGACATGTTGAATAGATTTTTATGGTTATGAGATTTTGATAAAATTAGAAGTTAAGATGACCTCAGTACGGACGCGGCTACTATAACGAAAGTAGTCTCTAACGCATGAATTTGCCTTGCTTCACCTTCTATAAAACGTTCGCGCACATTGAAGTAAAGAGCAGCTCCCGCTTATAAGCGGATTCCTCTGTTGAGATCCATTGTTTAACGGATCAATGGCTATTCCGATCCATTGGTGGCGAGGATGTGGATGTCTTCTTGTCAATAGTTTCCGGTGGTTAACACCAACCTTTCTTCTTCTTCAATACAACACAATATGCTCATTTCAACAATTCTAGGGGGCACTCTGAAGCTGGCGTCTTCTGTAGCCATCGGGGGCAGTGCGCTTGTGGCGGCTATCTGGATGGCTCGTGATAGAGGGTTTATTCTATAGCGTCAGATCTGCATTTTGCTTTGTCTTCGAATATTTAGACTGGAATACTTTGCATTGCAAGGGTTGAATGAAATACTAGACAGGTTCTTGAGATACACGACCTCTATTTAATGTCACCAGGCCAAGAACCTCGCTGTAAATGGCCAGGGACCCGGTCATAGTGACTGCCCATGTAGCTCAAGACATCCCAACGAGTTTGAGCGAGTCCTCCCAGAGCCGACCCTCACTCTCAGGATCATATGCATGCTTGGCGTATCCCGGGCCGATTGGAGACTCTCCGTCCTTCAAAGGTTCCGACTCTGCGCAATCGGCCAGATATCTCCCTCCTTTCCCCTCCCACTCTTTTCCGATGGCAGCCCAGACGGTTGTTGCAGCTCCCTGCTCGGGGCTCTTCATTAAGTTCTGCAAGCCGTCAATCTTTGAGACAGCCGCCACTTCGGCTTCTGGGACATGCTTCGTGAGACCGGTCACGATCCCACCAGGATGCACGCTGGTGGCGTGTAGGCCCTGGGATCCGTATCGACGCTCGATCTCGTTGGCCATGTAGATGTTGGCGGTTTTAGATTGCCCGTAGGCAGTCCATGGATGATATTCACCATTTTGGAAGTTATAGTTATCCGAAGCGTTGATGCCGCTCAGCGAGTGGGCAGTAGAGGAAAGTACGACAACTCGAGAGTGGAATTCAGGCGTCACGCCGGCCAAGAGCGCTGGCTTCAGCAGCTCGAAGAACAGGAAATGAGACAGGTGGTTGGTTCCGAACTGCAGCTCGTGACCATCCTTGGTGAACTCAAGAGTTTGGATCGCCATGATTCCAGCATTGTTGACCAAGATGTTGATCTTGTCCGTCTTGGATAAGATCTGGGAAGCTGCCGCACGAACGCTTTCCAGAGAATTTTGGTCCATCTCGACGAGTTCCATGCGCCTGGGTTCGAAAATGTCCACCAAGGCCGCCTTCGCTTTGGCAAGGTCTCTGGCGGTCAAGAGAAGCTTTGCTCCCGTAGCCGAGAGAGCGCGGACTGTTTCGATTCCGATTCCAGACGAGGTGCCGGTGATGACGATGACCTTGCCCTGCAGTGTGTTCTCGGCGGCTTCATCGTGGATGATCTGCAAGGCGGTAGGTCTGGCGTCCCCTGGTCCTTGGGGATCGGCGTGGGCTGCTGCGTAGCGAGACATGCTTGGTAACAATGTTGGATGAGAGTTGAGGTTGATGATAATGAAGATGGAAGAGAAGTGTATGAACTACGAAACGCGAGCCTATCGAGACTTTTATACTGGGCTGGGAGATCCATTGTGTCCGCCATCCGACTAACAAAACGGCTTTGTTATCCATCCCCGACTGTGTAACCAACGCCAACCTCGGTGTTAGCGAGTCTCTAAACCCCGCTCTAAGGCCAATGCTTTCTGCTCTCTCAAAGTGACCAAGTTGCTGGCACAAACGCAAATAACACAGATTTCTAAACTCCGCTCATTGCCCGCCTACATTCGGGGAGTTGAAATCTCCGGTCAAAATTCTCGAAGCATCACGGCTGACCATTTTTACCCCTTTCATCTTAGCGTCGGAGTTGAACTAAGTCTTAGCCTTGTTAGCTGGCTGACTGTTTTCGCCTCTTTGGGCTTAGTGCCCTGGGAGGCGGTTAGTTCAGCCCCTGGATGCGATGACAGAACTTCCCTCTTTCGCACTCCGGCATTATACGGATACTAGCCCTGATGCATGCTTTTGGCCTCATCGTACAATCGTGTTATTCTGCCTTTTTGCCAGAAACCCGCTCAGGTTGAGCGAGCAGACAGTCAGATGCTCAGCGCCAGTCAGAAGCTCACGGCCGAAGAGCGGAAGGAGCGGAAAAGGGTCCAGAACCGATTGAATCAAAGAGCGCGCAGTAAGCCGAAAGGTCCCTCTAAGCTGTTTTCTTAGCTCATCGCACCAGGGCAACGCGTCAAGGACGAAGAAGACAATAGCGCCAAGCCGTTTCGGGTTGACCGTTGGCGACTTGACGGAGATGCTGGTCCTCCGACACGAACCCGAACCTCGCCGCATGTTGTTCGCAGTTCAAAGCATGTTGTAAACGAAGGGCAGGCTCTTCTTCCCGCAGAACGTTCGGCATTGCAATCTCTAACCAAGGTTTCTGACACAACAAGTAGAGCACCTCCTGCCCTGCAACCTGGATCAACTCATGTTGCCAAGCTTCACCTACCTGCTGATGACGCCCTGGTCCACCTAATAGTCCACAACGTATGTCGGGGGTTCATGGAGAACAAGACAATACTGAAGCTTGTGGCAAGATTCATCGACGCCGTCTACGACCCTCCACTACCCCCTGATCTCGCCGCAGGATGTGGTAGTGTGGTGCTACGAACTACCTACCGGACAATGCCAACCAGTCTTTTGCCAACACAGCTCCAGATAAACTCTCCACACCCTAGCTGGATAGACATGCTCCCCTTTCCGGAAATCCGAGACAATCTCATTCAGAGACAATACACCTTCGACCATAAAAGCTTTCTCTCAGGGCATGGGTTGTCGAAGGATGTTATGACCTTGTCGATGCATCCAACGGGTGGCGAACTACTAGGGGCGAGTATCTTCTGCAAACAAGTGGAAGTAGGTGACCATAAACAGCATACACAGAGTCCATCTTAGTATTGTTCGAGGTTTCAAGTTTCTTCTGGACTATCAGCAGCTTCCGCTAGCGAGAAATCAACAATCACCGACTATTAGAATAATTAGAAGCTTCCCCCTCACTTCAGGGTCACATCACAAAGTCCTAGATTGAAAGTTGAAAGTCCTAGATGGAATCGCATGGGATATAAACCCCTAGGGAGCTCTCACCATGACAATAATAATGATAACCTTGATTTTATCAATCACACCCAGCATCACTGCGCAATTCGACAACAAGAAAAGAAAGGCGGTACCGAACCCGAACCGACGATTCATGGCTCTGGCGGAGGCTCTAGCGACTGGAGAAGTTCATCCTGACTCAAAGGAGGCAGAAATAGAGGTGGATGTGGATGAGGAGGTCGAGTCGGTGATTGAGGTGGGTGTCAGGTCAGAGGACGAAAGTGAGGACTTTATGGTCGTAACAAAGCACTGCCAGTGCACACGGAGCGGTCGGGAGGTCAAAAAACCACGCAGAGAGTGAAATTTGAACAATTTTCTATAAACTTTCTTCAAAGCCTCGTTTATTAATTTAGAATCGGGCCTGTTTTTGCGGACATCAAAATTTGGATTTTGTATGGGAGGCTCGAAATTTTGGTGGTCCATTAGGTGGGGGTGCCCATTAGGTGGTCCTGGATGGTATCGGGTAGAGAGATTGATGTTGGCATGAAGTGTATTCGGAGTGTGTCACATCCAACAGACCAAAGGGTCATACATTTGATCAAACCGGAAGGAAGGTCTTCCAGCTGTTCAGCCAGGCTGTTCAGACCGGCAGTCCGGAAATCCGGACTTCCAGTCAGAGGTTGGTATCACTTACGTCTCCCAAAAAGCAAGTTTTTCAACACAACGGCCTTTACGCCCCGGAGGCCAATTCATCTTAGGTATAAGAACCCAACCTATTCCCACTCAGTAGATAGAAAAATCAAGAGCTTCTATCCTTATGACCCAAATCCATCAGAAATTGTGACGGAGTGGTGGTAGCTCTCTAAATACCTCATGGCTGTTTCGAGACCTCCAGTCTATACCGAGAGCTGCAGCCTACGCTGACATGCAGCCTAAGCTAATGAGGCCGGATGTGACTAGTACCTATCATCTCCCACAGAGATAAGATCTAGTTTGAGTCAATCAGTACCCTCTCCCTTATATGAATATGCATGAATATGGATTCGTAAGTACATATTATATTCATATATTATATGGATATGAATATGAATATATTCATGCATATTCATATAAGACCTTATTTGCATATTCATATAGCCATGTCTGATAAGCACTTGCTATCCCGTTGGCCGGGTCAGAGACAAAGGAATACCCAACCGTGGCCGTCGATAGTCGGTCGCGCAGTGTTTTAAGATCGCGGTTTGGGGGCACCCAGTCATACATCAACCACTCGCACTGGCGGGTTGCTGCCTGGATTGCGCTGTGGGTTAGGGTCCGAAACCCATCCATGGTAACTCGAGAGCACCCATCCCATGATATCTCCTCACCATCGTCGCTCCATTCGAACTGGATTGTCGGGCCCTCCGATTGACGTAGGGACTGGCCATAGGCGGCTAAACTAATAAACTCCCCGAGTGGCGATAGCGTCCCGTCACACATCTTGTTCTTACGGATATCATTCAATATATCCAGTTGCCCATACTGAGGCCTTTGTAATAGACCAATGTAGTCATGTGAGAATCTAGGCAGCACGGATTCCATGATAAGAAGCCGAGTACAATAGATGAGGCTGGAGAGGATGCTAGTGAATTGAGCTGGGCGGAGAAAGTCGGCACCCATAGGCGATGTAAGTCCGCATGTGGCGCTGAAGTAAACAAGCATTGTCGACTTTGAGTTTCCATCTGCAAAATCCTCAGTCGCCATAAATAGGCAGAATTGTAAGACTAGGTCGGCCTTGGGATCTTGTGGTGGTGGTGGCGGTGGTGGTTGTATAAAATGTGCATTGAGGTCTTCGTCCTCGCTATTATTCCCCTCCTCCTCCTCCTCCTCCTCCTCCTCCTCCTCTTCCTCTTCCTCTTCCTCTTCATCTTCATCTTCATCTTCATCTTCCTCCTCCTCCTCGTCGATTAGGGACACATTCTCGAAACTATCGTATTGTTCCCATGCAGGATCATCCCATAAGGTCTCCAACGCCATCCTCTGAGGCTTAGAGAGCGTTCGTTGACATAGACGCCTGGTCAGTGTCGGGGGTAGACGCCAGAGTCGAAACCAGAAGCACAGACACTTTTTAAGCAATTGGCGATATCTTCGTTCTGTACCAGGCTTGACGACTAGCTCAAATGGGCGTTTATAGGGTCGGTCAGGATATATGCCGCGAAGCCATCGCCGGAGGGAAATATCGGTGTGCTTGATGGTATCGTTGGAGCGTTCGAATAGACGGTCAAGGGCGGCCATCATCCGGGTCAGCTTGTGTTCATCCTCCTGACTGCTTATTAGAGCCTCGTCCTTATAATTGGCAAGCCATAGCGGCCCTGAGTTTTCTTTGGGAGGGCACTGAACCATCGCGACGATTAGGTCTCGTCGCGTAATGCGGAAAGTCTCCTCCCAGCCAGTTCGCCGCATCCAGTTCGTTATGAGGGCTGGGTCGGTTGCGCTTGTCGTGCGGCCGGTGGGTTTCGGCAGACTACCCCGTGCTTGTTGGGAGAGATACTGCTGCTCTCTGACAAAGAGTTCCTTGGCGAATACTTGTATAGCTTCTGGCGCCTGGTATATGGTGACAGGCGTGTGTGGTCCCTGGGGCTGACCGCGGTATAGATGAACCGTCCAGGAACACTCAATATGGCTCACGGTCCAGGCCTGGAAGCTAAGTCGGTCTAGGATATGGTCCTGTAGCCAGTGACTATCAGAGAAGCCGCGTCCTCTGCTATGCTGGATATCCTGGGGGTGGACTTTATTTAAGTGCCGAGAGAGAACCTCGAGGCTAGTCGATCGGAGCCCGCAATGCTTGCAGGCGGCGCCCTGCTGGATGCGGAGGTGAGGGTGGGGTGAAGAGCCATCCGACCGCACTGGCAGTGTCTTTGGGTCTGGAAGACGAAGGGATCGGATGAATGGGCCAAGCCCTCGACGAGCCAGCTTGGAGATGCCATGCCGCTCTCCGAGGTGCCGCGAGACACGGTCTCCATCGGCCTTGAGGGCGAACTTGCATTGAATGCATAGGATCGCTGGCTCCGGCTGGTTGAGGTAAAGTCCGAGGCGGTCAAGCTGCTCAATCATCGTTCACTTTGACGAAGAGGATAACTGATTAGGAAGAGGATTGCTGCTCGATATTGGGCTGTTTAGGAAGGAGGGCCCTCTTCTCTCTCTGACTTACCTCCTCGAGAGAGAAAGGGGGAGGGCATAGGTAGGGATCCCTTGCTCCCTTGTGGGGTCTACCTAACTGCCGCGATGGCTCCTATGCCTACTCTGGACTTGAACAGAGTGATGATTGGCTGGATTGGTCTTACTAGGGAAAACGGGCCCCATTCCCAAATGATCCCCGATAATATAGGAAATGAGATGGATTTTGGGAATGGGCCCCGTTCCCGAGGTGGTAGTAGACAAGGATGGTTGGGGATAGGTGATTGGCGCAGAAGCGGGAATGGGGCGCGTTCCCGACTTGAATACTTGGTAGGTACTAGCCAATTCCTTCTCGCCACTACCTTCTCGGGCGGCTACACCTTCATGATTCAAGGCTTCATATCCCAGGACAACTCCAAGGCGAGGCAGATGTCTGCCGCACCAGGATGCGTGCTGGAGTACTATGCACATGAATGGATGGCCGGAGATATGAGGCATGGTTAATCTGTAGGCAGTAGTGTGGGTCAGGGAGCGAGGCAGGCCTCGGGACAGCCGGTTGAAGATGACACGAGGACCGTGAGCCGAAGCTGAAGGCGCCTTTGCCGGTACCAGAGACATCCTTGTTAACACGTCAAGGTTGATGGCATAGTGGAGCCGGGGGGCCAATATTGCCGTAAGATTGCTCATGAGCCTGTTGGCTCTAAAGCATCTATATCCACTTCCAAAGGGCGCTGCTCATGCGCTCCTCTCCTCATTGCTCCAGGATTCGGCAGTAGGTAGGCATTCATTGCCACCTCGTTTATGCAAAGATGCACAGCCAGGCAGCAGTCCATCTTGAAATGAGCTTTTCCCTTTGGTTGGGGAGGTTTGTGAGCTGGCTCGTGCTGGGTGAGACCATTCCTCTTCTTGCTCCTAAGTGCTACCCATCTAGTGCACCTCGACCCGCATATCGTATTGCCTTCCCTTTCCTGCTTATTCTCACCCATAAATCCCTCGCAGCCTTGTACTCCACAGTAGATTCAAGGTCCTGATGTCACCTGAGGAGGGGGGACCTGGGTATGAGTGTGAGCTTCCATGGCGTCTTCCCGAGTCCGACCCCTAATTGACAGCCTCTTTAAGCCGCGGAGCATCCTTCCTATTCCCCGGGTTGCCGAGATACCTAGATAGTTGCCTTCCATCACCTTCTTCATTGGGAAATTGATATGCATGAGGGAATCACGAGTCAACCTCTTACACAGCCCTGAATTATCTCAGGTCGATGAAAGGTTTGCCCCTTAGGCAGTATTGGAGATGCAGAATCTGCCCCGCCACTGAATTTCGAATCAGTCCTTTCTAGTACCACTGCTAATAAAGGCAACACGTAGTATATGAGGCACGGGCGTTGGTGGAATAGGGTGGGATTTACTATGGTTACCTCATACCAACAATCATGTGAGCAGATCCGTGTATCTTGCTTCATCCATCGTGCATGGAGTACTATGGCACCTTGCAGTTGAGGCAGGCTAGATACTGGAAATTGGTTAAAATTAGCTAGAGGCTGCGAAAGTCCTTAAAAGAATCTTTCCTCACAAATAGTGCTTGGTGTAAAACCTTTGTGTACATAATAATTATGGGCTTCAAGTCGGGTTATCATAAAAAAAGACGAGGGAAATAGTCTAAGCAGTGACGGCGTCGAATACAGAGCTCTCAGGATATGGGTTTACCCAGGTCAGATTCGTTGGTGTAGGAAAGTCCAACCGGGCCCAAAACAGGGATGTCGTCCCAGATGTGGTCCCCCCCAGGGGACCCTGACATGGGTATGAGATCCCGAAAATGGGCCTGCTCAGACGCCTCAGCCTGAACTCTGGGTCCCTCAGCCCGAGTTCAGTACCAACTCAGCTTAGAGCGGCAGGAGCTCAGTTCTAGAAACGGAAATGGATTTTGGCGTGCTTGAGTTTCGTCTCCGAGTTCTCCGGTATGGGAAATTTTTTGGCGTTTGCGTGGCATGGGTCAGCCGGCGATTAAAATGAGCACCAGCCGGCAATTACCAGTTTGACCACTACGAGGGTTACGGTGAAGCTAAAAGTAGCTAAGTATATAGAACTGATATCTGCAATTTGATTGATACTAATATTTCTTTATGAAAATATATGATTGCGAGATTGTGGACGTATTTGCTTCGTGATGTCTTTTTTTGATGGTTGTTGAGTGACAGGGTTTTAGAACATGGGTTGTGCCGCCGTGGCCATTAAGAACGCGTCTCGACTTGCGAGGCACAGAGGTGGCTGCAGACCATCGGTCTCGTTATGTTCAGCTTGAAGAAAGTCAATATGAAATAAGGGGTTAGATGAGTTATTAATATTGAGAAGTAGCCAGGGTGAGTTAGGCAAGAAATCTTGATCTTTGGTTCTCTAAACATGTTCGCAATGGATTACTTCGTACACGTGCCGGAATACCGGCTTCTCGGTTGCCGCTCTTGTCTGATTATGGTAACTCGACGACGTATCAAAAACCATCTTTAGAGTTCTCCCCACCATCTAGGCATTGCCGAGATCAAGTAAGTGCAGAAGTGGGCATCCAAGATTGATATTATCCAAGATCAACAAGAGATCCACGATAGTCTTCTACTTGTACCTGACGGCACGCTGCTAATTGCTGCATTGGGTAGGCCAAAGACGGGAGGATTCCGCTGCACGTTTGTATCAGAAGATAGCACGACTGTATCGACTTGCCGATATGTGGGCACGAGTTTGAAACGAATACGGCAGCATCTGAAGGATGAACACGAGTGGGATCTAGAGCTGAAGGCTGGCCGACGCTCAGCTGCTATGGCTGAACAAGAGCGAAGCAATAATCCGTGGAGGAGCGGGGTTCTCTATCAACGATTCTTCTTGATGGGTCCTCGTAGCGAGTACTTCGAGGTGGCAAGAGGACTAAATCTCGACGGGCTCAGATCTGAAGACCACGTCTCGCAGGTCAGACTTCAACAGGCCATTGACGCATTCCAGCGTAAGGGCAATGATGTCCGGAGTCAAGAGGCAGGACGAATTGATGCGGAGAACGATTTTACTGCACCGAATCCGTGGCTTCGTCGGCTTGGCTCTTCTCTCCACTTGAAGGACTTTAGCGGGAAAAAGGACTTTTTGAAGGACTTGATCTCCATGGAATACGAAGTCGATCCGAACGACCCGGACGAGTCAGACGATGCTCAGCTTCGGTTATACATATCGCATTCGATCGAATGGTCAACCACGCCAAAGCCGTCATCACACCGGATACCGTCTCTTGGAATGCTTTGTTCGAGGTCAACCGCAAGGAGCTTATCAAGGAGCGGTCCAAGCCGTTTCATTTCCGGTCGAAGGCCGAGACCCAGAGGCGTTATACGCTTGTGGTTAAACAACTACTTGCCTAGATTGTTCGGTGTGTCTTTCGAGGACAAGGCAGTTCGGCCACCGTTCAAGCTGAGCAGGAGGCAACAAAACGCTTACGATATCATGATGGTGCACGCAGATGACTTGACTGTCGCTTGGAAAGACCATGGTGGTGACCCAGAAGTACCCGAGATTTCCAGGCTTCTCGATCTGCTGGAGAGCGACGTTCTGGAACTTTACATCTCCGTTCTTGATCATTTTACCAAAGACACCGAGTATGACAGTGTTCTCGTCAGCTTCTTGACGGTTCTCAGTGTACGTGCGGATGATACTTGGGAGGGCTACGCAAATTTCACACCGCAGCTTTCTAGTCTGCAGCCACTGTGTGTCTCGCAAGTGTTGGAATAATTGGGAGCTTCCCCTCACTTCAGGGTCACATCACAAAGTCCTAGATTGAAAGTTGAAAGTCCTAGATGGAATCGCATGGGATATAAACCCCTAGGGAGCTCTCACCATGACAATAACAATAACAACCTTGATTTTATAAAACACACTCAGCATCACTGCGCAATTCAACAACAGCAAGTCGAGCCGCGCTCTTATTGGATACTGTGGTTGAACCCATGCTCTTAAACCCTGTCTCACTCGACAACCATCAAAAAAAGATATCATGAAGCAAATACGTTCAGAAACTCACAATTATGCATATCTACGAAACAGGATGGGCATCAATCGAATGGCAGACATTTGTTCCATAATATCACCAGTTTTTAAACTCACGGTAACTGTTAGAGTGGTCAAACTGTTAATTGCCGGCTGGTGCTCATTTTAATCGCCACCTGACCCATGTCTTACAAGCGCCAAAAAAGTTCCCATACAAAATTAATTGCCAGGGACCCGCTGGCGTAAGGCATAAGTGTCAGGGTTCCCGGACCACAGACAGAGACCTAGCATTGTCGCGCTCAATAACTACCACGGCACTGGAAAGGAGCGTCCTGCTACGAGAAACCATCTTCAGTCAGTCATTAGAGTGAGTCCCATCTCCTGCTGCCTCTCTTCCCTGCCCTCGTCGCCATCCTCTCCAGCTTCCCTGGGGGCAAGTCAAGCGACTCGAACGGCTTCGCGAGAACTATCAATAACCGCAAGCTGCGGCATGACGATGCTCATTTGTTTATCATGTCGCGCTTTGATGTTTTAAATCGTTTGTTTAACCCCTGCGGCCCTGTGCTGGGTTCTCTTCGTGATCGATCCTCTGCAGACTCGACTCTGTTTTGCTCTAGTCGCACACGCGATGATGATGATTTCGCCACCGCTCCCATATTGCTATCTCATCCACTTTCCAGCGACAAAATATGAGACAGAAAAAAATTGACCGCGTATCCTTAGGCAAACTCTGACCATTTCAACCCGAGGACCCAGGCCGAGGATGCGTCTCACGAGGTCTCGCCGTTCCCACGCGGACACTGAGCTCAGCAACTCTGACGGCGAAATGAGGGCAGCAAGCCCAGCCGCCGCCTCCGAGGTGTCATCAGCCGACACCATCGTCATCCCTACTCCTCAATCGGGATCCATTTCTGGAGATGCCAGTCCGGCCCAAGACCCAGAGCAGCCCTCCATAAACCGTTCCAGTCTGCGCCGACGGAAGCCTGCCGAGCAATCAGACAACCAGGTAGCAGCCCAGACACCAGTCGCTACCATGCCCATCCGGAAACCCTGTTCCAAGGCAACTTCTAAACGAGCTCCGCGGACTATCGCGCGCATCAAGGACTTGGCTGGCGTCGAGATCGCACGCGTTGAGGACGCTCAGGAACGCGCAGACCGCCACGCCAAATGGAGAGAACATGCCAACGCCCTGGCTGCAAGTACTCAGAATCTTGACCAAGCTCAAAATCCGCACATCGCTGCAGCACGCCTGTGGTCAAAGACAACCGCCGATTCCACCAAGTCTCACGGAGGCATCAAGTACGAGCGCAAGTTCAAAGGCCCGTTCACCGGCAAGCTCGTGTCGCAGGGCATTCTTATTGATATCGACGGAGAGGAACATGTCGAGTATCGGGTGCTTGCTAAGCTGCCTTAATCTTTGGGCAATGGGTATCGAGACACGGCTGTTGCGGCATTTCTGTTGATCACAAGTGTGAGGCGACCAAGGCGGTGGCAAGGAGTGGAAGAAGGAGGAATATTCTACAAGAGATCGTGCCTGTACATAAAAAGTGGTTCCCCTACTGCACTTTTAGGATGAATCAAGCAATTAGCATCTTCTCATCCCAGCAATTTCTCACGCACACACGATTTTCGGAGGATAGGGTTTTGATTTGGTGGGCGGGTTTCCGTCCCTGGGAGGCCTCGTAAACTCGGAGGAATTTGTTTTCTGCAGCGAGTACCATGTTTTAGTTCATCTCAAGCCAACTACCGATTCTCAGCGACGATAGACTATCTTGCTGGAATGCGACGCCGTCCGTGAACCCAGCATCGATTGCCAAGTGGCTTTGTTGCCCCAAACCCAATTCCACAGCCAAGTTGCCCCCAACGCCATCACATCTGAAGCCCTCGACTCCTCTCTTGGCATGGGTCACATATATATTGGATTAATATAGAGCACATGCTTTTTCAAGCTTGCGATCAATCTCGTGCTCTCGAAAATTGTTCCTAGGCCATTTGTAGGTCACCGCTGGACTAAAACTCACTCGGGTCTCCCAGCTAAATAAAGCGTCGTCGGATGCAGGTTCATTGTACCTAGCCCTAACTGAAATGTAGAGACGCGCAACCGGTCTCGAAATAAGATAGCCATGTAATAGCCCAGCAGAAGAGCGTAGTAGAAGTCTGCCGTTGGCGAGGACGACAACCGTAGCTATCCACGCCGTCGTTATGGCGTGCTCGGACTCTCGCATCAGCGTCAGCTGACATGCCTCCAGGCTTCAGATGTTCCTCTGTAATATCTGCTCTCTGTGCTGGAAAGCTTGAGAATACATCCTTTCAATAGTCAGATGCGGTCCGGACGACAGATACAGCGAGCTTCATACGACATGCAATTGCCAAGCACCTAATTTCTGGATGGCTCAGAGGAAGGCAGAAATGGGCTACCACGTACGTTGGGAACAGACGCTCTGCAATCAATTGGTACAAGGGTTATCAGAGTGAGGATGATTGCACAATTGTTGCTGCAACCAAGGATCAAACTAGGCATCGCATTGTCGCCTTTGATCCTCCACATCGATGTCGCTGGCCGTTTCTTTCCGTCGATGGCAAGGATCACGACCATCGTGAATAGCTTCACGGTCAGCGTGAACGTTATACCATAACTAGCATCAGGCAACAGCCTGCTGCCTATAGGATTGGCAGACTAAACACAGGTATAAAAACCGACTCTTGTCGCTCCTTTAGATAGAAAATTAAGCGCTCATTTGATCCTCATGGCCCATCAGTACCTGCGACAAAATATACCGCTGGAAGAGAAAGAGCAAAACTACCTCACACGACTCTTCTGGGGGGTTATCGGGGTGAGCGATGTAGTGATATAGTAATAGAGGTAATTTTTGTAACATTGCATGAGGTTGGATCCTTCCTACCACGCCAGGCGCCCCTTCTTGTACACCATCTTCGTCTCTTCCAACTCCCAGTCTCCCCACTTTTTGACCTCATGCCGTTGAAGCAAAGTGACTGTCAGCCCTGGTCTTTCTTTGGTCAAAGAGCGCATAGCCTTCATGAACAACTTGTTGTCTTCTCCTTCACCAAGGATCAGCTGCTTCAACTTGGGAGCCCACTCTGGATGCTCGCGCAACTGGTCAAGCGCCCTTCCAGAAAGTTGATCCCAACTACCCCGAGAAGTGCCGGTAAGCTCCACCGAGGTTAGATTGGGGCAGTTCTCGAAGAAGCTGAGCAGGCCGTCGTCAGTGACGCGAGACGTAGCTTGGAGCTGAACTACCTTCAGGTTGGGGCATGACTCTCCTAGACGGGCAACCGCCTCGTTTGTCAGAGACTCTGCATTGTTCCGCGCACCATAACCCACGTCCTTATACTCAAATATAAAGTGCACGATCTTTTCGCAAATTGGGCTTCCCAAGCCTAAGATGTCGTCAATATGATCGCTTGAACGAGGCGAGGTCAGCATCAATTGCTTGGGCTATGAGAAGCTTACTTACTCGGTCAAAACAAACTCACTGCCGAAGGCAATGCTCCTGGTAGACGTTCCGATCACTTGGTCATACTTGCCATCCCAGTCATGATTGCTACTTCTAAAGCGGGCATCCTTCACACCCTTGGGGATAGACTTGAGCGGCGTCCTCTTTGGGAGATTGTCAACAGGAGCTTGAGCACCCGAGAATGTGTTGTTCTTGGCTGTCCGAATTGGCGGCATTTTGTGGTTAATATGTATACATTTGATGGTGGCTGATATGTACTGAATCGTTGTGTTTTAGAGACCATATAGAGACCATAAAGTAAAAGCAAAGAAACCCGTCTGTGAAAGAAGTGTGCTAAGAACTGAAGTTGAAAACAATTTGCTTGGAATGCCTAGGCAACGTGACGATCGTATCGATAGCTTATCGATACGATGCGGCCCCATGGTAAACATGGTAAAGGTTGGCTGAATTCCGTGGCTTGACATGGTAGAGAGAGACTGGGTGCTTCACGCAAAGACTTCATGGTGGTTCGAGCTTGTCAAGAAAGAAGCTTCCAGAACTTCGTCTCTGAAGGCATGACGTTTACCACCCAACAGTAACTTCGCAAAGCGCAGCGTAAACAAACGTGAGGATATTTGCACCATCGATGGTGCATGTATCAAGACCCACCCGGGTGCGCCAGTCTGTTTGGGCACCTGGGTGCCCATGTATCAGTCGCCGCAGAAATATCCAACTCTAGTACAGTTGATATTGTTATTGTACAGTAGGTATCCCGGGCTCCAATATTAATTAGGAAAAGAGTATCAAGGGAAATAGAGTAGAAAAGGAGTTTCATGCGTTTATTCGCTTGAATACAAGAAAGTCCGAAGAATGTTGAGCGTTTGCCGTTGCTGGGTCAACGCCTTGTCAAGGCTGGGATCCACTTTGGCGTTGTCATTTTCGCGATCGCCCGTTCGAGTTCCTGATCCTCACTTGAGCACCAATACACAGAATCTTCGAACATCGACGCAACACAGCCATGTCCAGCGCTGCGGTTACACCTTCAATGCGAGCAGTCGGGTGGAATGTGCACTTCACCATAGGACGGGAAGAGGATCCGGGTGCCTTCGCCGGGATCTACCAAGCAGCAGGGAGCGACTTGGTGACCTTTCGCCACGTTTGCGACGAGCTGCGCCTCTGCTTCGAGTTCCCAAATGATGCGACGCGCAGCGATAGCGTCGATGACGACAATAACGACCCGTGGGCCAGTATCGCGTTCGCTTTGGCTGACCATCCCGACTTTCCGAGCTCGCCAACGCTCTACCCGTTCTTCGTGACGGAAGAACACCTGGATCAACCCGTACCGAGTCTCCCCCCACTCCGTCCCAAGGAACAGAACGTCCTGAAGTACCATCTTGTCCGCCACAAGCACTGCGATCTACCTCCCAGTTCACCACTAGATACTCATCTACAAGGTCGGTTGGTTCCATCGCTTCCCGTCATTCTTCTCTCAGACTTGTATTAACTCATCCTCAGCGAGATGCGCTCAACACCTTCCTAACCCTGTCCGCCGTCGCGATTCTCGATACTTACCACCGAATAAAACGCCTTCCGATCCAAGACTCACGATTATGCCACTCCGACGAAAGCTGAAAGCCCGCTCTCAATCTCCCCCCAAACGATCCGCATCTGGCTCTATTTCACCTAGGAAGGACGGTTCGGACGACGCTGACGATGACGAATTCGACAACATGCTTGCGCCTGCTAGCATGAATATAGACCTTGAAGAGGCTAGGAGGGTCACAAATGATTTTAGGTCCTCGTGTCTTAACAGAGCAACTTCTTGTGCCGTCTCCGGCGAAGGAGAGCCATGGTGCCCAGGTCCGCCCATAGGCCCTGGCATCCAGGCCTGCCATATCGTCCCTCAGCAACATTACCATCTCTACCCCAGCACCGGGGGGCAACACGGTGATGACGATAGACCTGTGGAGGAGAGTCCGCGTCGGCTCCAAGAAGCATGGCAAAACACTTGGAACCCCAGGAATGGCATCCTCTTGATGAAGCATCTTCACGAGTTTTTCGACGCACGACTCTTCTCTATCCATCCCGGCACGCTCCGCATTCGTGTGTTTGTACCATATAACGCCCTGATCAGGTTCAACGGCAAGAAAGCATCGGTGCCTGCAACTATTGACCGGAAGGCCCTCCGACATCACTACGAGATGTGCTGCATCGAGAATATGGCGGCTGAGAGGCCGAATTTGGATGCCACCTCGCCCAGCACAAGCAGGATAGGTACATCCGGGACAGGCACGCCGTTTAGTGCCAGGACTGACCTCCCCGTGACACCGAGCTCCAGAGGCACGCAAATGGAGACCGTCATTGGTAGGACGGGCGACCCATCTAAGAGATCACGGCCGACCCGTTCCGACCAAAGTCAGCTCAGAGATGCTTCTGGACAGGGCAACTTGGCAGAAGAAGCAGAAACGCCGCTGTGGAAAGACGAAAGAGAGTGTAAACGCAGGCGATTGGAGGACTGCCAGGTTGATGATGAGACTTCTCCACAGCATGACTGGTTTCAAGAGGATATGCCAGAAGGTTATATCACGCCTTGGAATAGTCGCGAGTTCTTAGCAGATGTGAACTGGGAACTGCAAAAATTCAAGGCACACCACCTCGCAAGCTGAGATTGCGGGATTCTACTCAAGTATTTAATTCGGGAACGTGCCCCGTTCCCAGATTGGTCATCGCCAAGAAATTCCCCCTCGCAAGGGGCAATAGGTGACACAAAGTTTGGGCAAAAGATGAGTAAATATAGGAATAGGTGAGGACCCTCCCGCAGGACACGACACGTCGCTCTCTGAACCCGGGCCTCCGCGGAAAGAGTTGGCGCGCCCAGGATAAGGCTACAGGCTGGGGGGCACTGTGTAACTCGCAGACAAGAAATTGTTGCTCAACATAGAAACGGGGCAATAGTTATGGCCACGGGACATTCTATAACCTTGATTGGAGATATTACATGAATCAGATGTTGCAGCGAAATACTCTCAAACTCTTCCTGATTTTGTGAGAGGGGATCTCTTCTAATTCACCACGCCCAGCCTCAGTGCACCTGGCCCTGCTCCCCTCGAGCACGCTTTTGAAACCGGCCCCACCTTCACCACTTTTGCCTGGCCCAATCAGCCAAGTTGTTCTACTGAAAGTTTGTTTTCCCAGAACCCACATTCCCTTGCTATCTCTTAATCCTTGTTATGTATCGCTCGCGACTGGTTGTTTCGCTAGAACAACCGGCACACTGAAGTACTAGGCCCGGGGCGTAGTAGATCTTGTGCTGGATCAAGGACTGATGGTAGACGAGTCTCGTTCGTGTTGCCATCCGGTGGGGTCCTACCCTCCAGCCGCTTTGCGACGTCAAGGAGTGAGGAGCAGGTCAGTGGAGCCCCTCGTTCCTCGGTTGCCTTTTCCATCTGAGCATGGTGGTCGTCTTCATGCTGCTGAGAAGTGCATCCTATCGCGCCATTCCACTCTTGGAACAACAGCACGGCAGGGTCGGCGGGTTCCACGGTCCCATCAGCAGTACCATCAGCCGGAGTCTCGAGCCTTCCGCGTTGCGGTGCTACGTCAGCCTGCCCATCGGCCGCGGCGTTGGATGGTGATGGCACGCCAAGGTATTGTGAAATGACCTCGATCCAGTACGATATGGCACTGACCTCTCGCAGATCTGGGTCATGTATCCCAGACAGGTACGGCTCCTGCTGCGTCCAGTCAAGCTGTTCGAACGGCAAGGTCTCGTCCTCGCCCCGGCCCATGACTCGATCACCTATAGCCAAGAAGCACCGGGCATACTCTATCACTATGAGGCCGCAGGTCCACCCATATACTTGCTGAGTCGTCGGCACATCGTAGATCGACGCCGGTGCAGAGCCTTGATGATCCACCACAGCATCATGGACCTCTCGGAGCGCCGAACGGTAGGAGTCGTCAGGATGGAGGGAATCGAAGACGAGGAAAGACGATCGGGCTCGCTGGTAGATGGCGAGAGACCAGTGACCGATCGTATTATCGACACCCGGACGAAAGATGGGTATAATCGTATTATCATGCTGGCGCATGTCTTCGATCTCGGCTGGGCTCAGCTGTATAGCATGATGTTCACCTAGCTGGATGGTCCGCACGAGTGTGATAACGTCCTGGCGGCCACTCAGCTCAATGACAAGCCGAATACCGCAGAGGACGTCCTCAGTAACGAGGTAGTCCTGTCGTTCAAGCCGACGGCGGAGATTCCAGGTGTAAAGCCCATGGTAACTCCATTCGACCCCAAGGTTTCTCGGTGCTTGACGAGGACGGTCGATAAAGTCCTGATGCTCCTGTATGAACGTCTTGACGCCAGCAGCCAATGATAAGAGAAACCCGTCTTGGTCATGGGCATTGGCCCTTGTTGACCCGGGCGAGCCGTCTGGCGTGTGAGGGGAAGGCCGCAGCCAGGTATGCAGGGTATTCTTTTGCTCCCGGGGGGTTGATCGATTCCTTGGCTGGCATCGCCGTTGCGGCGTTTCGGTCTGCGGCCCATCAGAGGTGTGACAGGCGCCAGCAGAAGCGACAGATTGAGGGCTCCACCCCGCTGGATCGTCCGGTAATCCCGTCGTGCTTAAGGATTGTGGTGGGTTGATCGCCTCTGGTAAACCGGGTTAGTGAGTAAATCGTTCCGATAGTGAACTGTAAGATCCTCGCTAGATCCTTCTTGCCTCTTGTTGTCTCCCGATCCGGGGTGATGAGCAATTGCTGGACTGTGTCGACCAGGGCTTGTAGTTCTTCATCCCGAGCTTCAAGCTGTAACGGGCTGGGTTGGTCTCGGATAAACGCCGCGTCGGCTGCGTCGCATCCTTGTGATACAAGCTCGAGCTGAGCCTGAGAGTTTTCGAAAAGTGGGTGGTGATCTTGCGCACCGACCGGACTTGTATGGTTGGTCCGTGAGTTCTCGTCGTGGTTCCAAACTGGCGGGTTGCATGGTGCTGCTGCCGGGCCCGCTTCGGTCTCGCTTGGTTCGTCGTAGTCGCGATTGTAAGTGGACTCGGCCGGGAGTGGAACTTCGAACGGTGTGGGGATCTGGAGATGCGGCTCCAAGTGGAGGCCAACAACCGGATCCGTAGGGATGTCACGGGGTCGGGTTCCATCACACAAACAAGACGTCGAAACTCGGTACTGTGGACGTTGTTGACAATGTATAGAGGTACGGTGTGACTAGCGCGGTCTGAGGGCACGCCTTAGCCGCGTGGGTGGATTCCATGTGCTACTTGAGTCAAGAGTGTCACTATCGCTTGCAGTGTCGCTTGTAGCCGAGGCGGGATTCATCAGGCTGCCGCTTGCTGTCCGGTTTAGATTCCGGGTAAATCCATGTTGGTCTAGATGTGGGTGGACCACATCAAGATCGAAGTCAGAAACGGGTTGGGTGGCCCCCAGTTCTTGATATTCGGCCTCTGATTGTGCGGCTAGGATGAGGTCGCTGAATAGTTGGTCCAGCTCCTCAAGTGTGCGGTTCCGTATGCGGCTCACCAATCGGAGGACTGGCGGTCGGCCTCGTTCAGCAAGTGGATAAACCTTACCATTGCTACAGGGCTCTACGGCTCGACCGATATTGAAAGACCCGACGGAAAGGATGGGACCGGTGCGTCGAAGGAGGTCTTCGGGGGCCCAGTGGAAGCGAGAGTCAGAAGGGTCGGATTCTGGCGTCCACCCAGACGGTCCAAATCGCTCAGCGGAGGTGGCGTGCAGGGCTTGGCAGAGCTGGTCACGAACTGTAATTTGGCGCTCTTTATCCCCGATAGGGCACATCGGTACGGTTGAACGGCGGTTGTATAAACGCAGGAGGTCGGGAGTGGCGTAAACAAGGGAGACCCAGATTAGCCGCCGCTTGAGGTCTTTCTTGCCGCTCTCCTTCGTAGTCGAGATGAGCTTAGTAGTAGACGGCCAGGGGAGGATCCAATGTGTGAGGAGGAGGAGGCGGCCGAGCTTCATGAACCAACGACACGCCTCCGTATGCCCCAGCACATCACTCACAAGCTCGATGCTGCGTCGGGTAGCGATGCGGTAAGGGGTGGATTTAAGGCCTTTTCGCTGCTCAAGTCGCCCGTCGTGGAGGTCAAATCCAAGCAGGTCGCAAACGAGGTTCCATACATTCAGAGAGCGGATCTTGTTGCCTACCAGGAGATGAGGTCGAGTGTGGCTGACGTTCCGGCGTCGGTCGTGGAATAGGTCCTGTAAGACCTCATAACAGTACGCCGGGGGGTTAGCTTTGGAGAATCTAGCAGCCGCCTCTTCAGTAAGATCAGAGCCGGTTGTCCACTCGAGACTCTTCTCGGCTGCACGCCAGACGTCACACTGGAAGAGCTCGATGACGGTGCTATACAAGTACTCAAGCCAGATAGACCGATTGGTTGGCAGCTCTCGGACGGAGTAGAGCTGAGCCCATTTCTGGGCCTGCCACATGCGTGCGTGGACGTCGCGGATGTCCTGAACAACCCTCCATTGACGACCATAATCACGCTGTAGAATGCCATTGCCCGCAATGAGTCGATCGCCGACATCGCCTTTGAAGCGCCAATTATCCCAGTCAAATTTTCCTGGGAGCCACCAGCCAAGGCCGTAGTCTTGCGAGGTCTTGTAAAGACCAAGCCCCTCCTGCTCGACCTCGACGTCCTGTCGGGTCGATTTCCATCGATCTCTCCACAACACGGACTCCTTGGCGATGATACCAGACATGTTAAAACGCAGGCTTCGAAGCGCCACCGCCATGACGATAGTCTCAGGCAGAGAGTACCTCGGGCCGGTCTGGGACTTGATGTACTCGAAGAGAAAGCAATGCCTGTTGATGTTGCTATGTAGGAAGTGCGCCATGGTTCTCGATTGGATGGCGAAGAAAGGTGGCTCCCGGCCGGCAGATGCCTGATGATGACCAGTTTGGGCCGCCGTCTGGGAAGAGGCTAAGTGAGGGAGGATGCGTTGAAGGAGCGCCCAAGATACGCGATCTTCGGCTCGAACCCCATAGGTGAACGGGATGGGAATGCCGTCTTCACCGCTCGGAACTAAGCCGGCTCTGACGCGAAGCTTACTCAGGCGGTATGCGAGTTTGAGAGAAGCTTGATTGGCGTGACTCCCACGGGTAGAGCCTTCGCAGTCAGCCAGGTATGACGGGTCCAGGGCCATCTTCTCGAGCTGGGGATTCTGAAACGGATATTGGCTAGCGGCGTCAAATGGAATCTTGATGAGATTGTAGAACTGGCTGTACAGGAGACCTTCAAGAACCTCACGGCTCTTGTGCGTGGGCGTGATGGTCATGTCAACCGCGTCGCGCATCGTGACCCATGGGTACTCGGCTTGGCGGAGGGCAGCGACGCCAGACTTAACTGGCTCTGAAGGCTCGGGTGGGTTTTGTTCAGCAAGGCCTAGGGCATTATAACGACGACTCCACGACTGTCGCTGCCGCCAGAGGCGCCTCAGACAACACCGCCGCCAGAGGAGCACGTTGGCCTCAGCGGCAGACCCAGTTCGCGGAGTATATTGACGGCCAATATCAACGTAGGTACTACTAGGGTCAAGGAACCTCTCGTCAACGGCGGCATTCCATTGGTTGCGCCAGTCGCTGATGGTTTGAGTGATATCGGGATGCATGTAGGCAAGCTTCAAGTTCTTGGCCCCCATGTAGAGCCTTATGCCGGCAAACTGGGGAAACGTCGCCGCGCGTGATTGAACCCCTTGCCATATGGCCCCAAGGTGTCTGTGTTGAAGGATATAGGAGAGTGCGTTGCTCCTGGTGCCCTGGCCAAGGACGTCAGCATTCCCATTCTCCTCGTTGAGGCGCTCAGTCGAGATGCTCTCCTGCCGGGCGCGCGAGGTGGATTGGGTGATTCGGCGGCTTTTTGGTATGTATTGAAGGATGTTCGGGTCTTGAACTGCTGTGATGATCGCTGGCAGTAGGATCTGCTCATACCAAAGCGTGTACTGTTCCTTGGGGAGGGAGGTCTGCGTGTGCGGGTTGTTATGTGTATAATGAGAGCATAAGGCTGGGAAAAACACCCAGATGAATGTATCGATTAATCCTTGGATCCGTCCTAAGCAATAGTTAGGGATATGATGTAGGGGTCGTCGTCGCTGGTGGGTTCCCTGGGGGTGAGAGTTGCTTTGGTAAAAAGTGTTGCTCGGGATATCAATGCTGAGATGTACATCATCGGTATGGTTGAAGATGACATAGGGTTGCGGGTACCATTGGATACCTAACTTGGCGACAGCTAAAGAAGAGGGAAAACTGCAAATGCTATCGAGGTCGTAGGTCTTCTGAATAAAGTCATCTGTAAAGGGCTGGGCAAGGCGATGTCTGGTTGGGAGGCAAAGACTCGGTGGTGCACCGTCACTTGAAGATCCTTCAAGAGCGATTTGGCAAGCTGCTCGGAAATCATGGTAGTGCGAGTACATGGGCTGTTGTGTTGAAACAAAAAGGGTTAGGACCTAGGAGCCTGTTGGGTCTTATATTTCAACATGTTGCGCATCGGAAGGAGGGTCGCCACGGTGGAGATTCTCCAGCTGAGAGGCATGACCGAGAAGGTCAGAAGAAGGATCAGTGACATGTGGGAGCGGTTGATGATCATGATCGTCATCGATCAATCCATCCAGCCGAACGATAACATCTTCCAGAGAGTTGCACGAGTGGTGGTGACCGGTTTTGACCAGGCTATCATGATCTGCTTCATGTTCTTCGCTTGGGCAGCTCGGGTGCGTTGTCCATTCCTGGGCAAGGTACTTTTCGAGTGTAGAGATCGAGTTTTCAGGAACGGCCTCATTTTGATGAGGGTGGTTGATAAATCCGCGACCATCTTCGCATTCATCATCGTCGTTGTCGGCGGCGGCATCGACGCCATCATCAGCTATAGTTTGAAATCAGGTCAGCAGGCCCTAACCGAGATTCAGGATACCACTTCGAGGGAGTCGGAATAGAATAATGGAGAGGTACCTTGGACTGGTGATATTGAGATGTGAAGGCTTTTCTCAACCGATTGCAGGAGGTCCTGTATCTCCTGGCCAGACTGACTCCGTTCTTCCTCGGCCGGGTAATACTGGGATGGCGTATCATGTACCTCGCTATCCCCCACAGGTGGTGGGCTGCACGGTGCTCCGGCCGGGCCCGCTTCGGCCTCGTTCGGTTCGTCGTCGTCGTAGTTGCGATTATATGTGGGCTCGGCCGCTGGTAGATCCTCGAGCGGTGGGGGAATCTGGAGATGAGGCTCCAAGTGGAGGCTAATGACCGGATCCGTTGTCGATGGTATAGCGGGCGGATGAGGTTGATAATGGTAATGACGTATAAATTCTGCTTGATGCGACTCGGTCGGCGCGCGACGGTGGCTGATGGCTTGCTGGTGTTGTTGTTGGTAGTATCGCTGTGATCGTGCACGCTGCAAAGCACGTTTCCGGGCTACTCGCTCCTCTTCAGACGCTGCTTTTCTGGGTCGACCACGACGTCTCGGGACTAATTGAGACATTGTCTCGCTTGATCTCTACTATGACCGCACCAAAAAAGGGGTTCATAATAATAAGAGACGCGTTTCACGTACCGGCCAGATTTGCAGATTACATAACTGGAGGAAAAAGCAAAAAACCACGGCTTCCTTTCAGGTTGCCTGCCTTCAATGGCGTTCGGCATGGTGTTTGTGTATTCTTATTTAAAGTCATTGGATGGAGAGTTCCCTTCCTCTCTCCTTCGAGTTTACTTTCAAGGGAAGGCTAGTCTTGAAAATAGGTTGTGCTCACCCGAGCATTCATAATACCCGCCGTGGCAATCCGCGGTCGCCCGTGCTGCGATACGCCCAAGCATCAACCCAGCCACACATTAGAAAACGCCTCCACCAGGGCTTCATCATGGTGTAATGGAAACACTTCCCGCGCAATATAGCCCTAGAGGTCTATTGTTCAGCCATTTATTTAACTTGGAGCTCGATGGTCCTTTGGCCCGCCGTGGGTAGCAGCAACATCGTCCTCTTTCGGCTGAATGAATGGATTTTATTACGCCTGGTAGGACTAACCTCAGGGCCAAATTCTTTCGGCCGAAAGGCACTCTGCACTCTTGAATTTCCGTGGCTCAGGCTCCGACCCGTCTGAAAGGGGAGACCTGCTTAGCTAAGCCTCCGCGCTATACCGATTTGAATTAATCGTGAGCCAAGACTTTTCAGTGGGCCTCACGCTATGCCGAATTGAATTAAACGTGAGCCAAGACTTTCTTATGTCAGCGACCAACTTGTCAAACTTCAATCCATTGAATATTCCAAACCACGATAACTTATTCCACAAGATAGTGAAAAATATGGGACTAGTCTCATTCGATTGCATTTTTCTTGCTCTATTATTCCTATTATCTTTTCTCTGTTCTGGCAAGATTTTGTTTTCAGAACTCACCGTCATCCCTAACCCCCATTTCCCCATATGATCAAGGGAGCGAGTTAACTTCGCGAGACAAGGGTAAATATGGCTATTTGATCATCGACTTGACTAGCAAAGCAAAATGCTCCTCCTCATCGTCACTGTTCTCGGAAGCCTCATCCCACTAAATCTCCTGAGCAGCCTCAATGTAACCAACATGGGGGCAATAGCGGATTAATACTAATCCGCGGAGCTTCAGGTATTATCATATAAATCATTAGCCCTCGCCAGTAAAGCACATGTCAACTTTTTCACCTCTTAAAATCTTTTTCACCCCTGTTCCACCACACCCGAGATTAGTCTATCTTCTCACATCTAAGCTCTCCAAACATGGCGGCCCACGCCGTTAACGAAATAATTAACTTATTCTAGTCCCCTCCGCGAGGGGTCCCGCGGCAACATAGAAATAAGAAGCACCCCGATAACTTCTAATACTACCGCCAATAAGGCTTTACTATCTATCACACGTACTATAGCCCGCAATCCGATAAGTACTAAAATATACTTCTAGGCGCTTTAAAATAGCAAACTAGACTAGCATTCAGGTTCTACGAGGATAAAGAGAATATAGAGGAGGATATAGACTAAGGCGATATATAACGACTCAAGGAATTATTCTATCTTAATACCCATAAGGATACATCACTACTAGATAAACTTAATATTCACGGCATTCAGGCATTATATAAAAACGAGGAATTTAATAATAAGCGAGCCATAGCAGATAAGGTCTTTAACTTTATCTTACTCGCAGACAAATCAGTATTTAAAGATATAGCAAGAGGCGAATTTATTATTAAGGCAATCTTATTAAAATAGCGTAAAGGGTTTAGGGGGTAGGGTTAAATAAGGATCCTAATAGGCTATCTACTATAGCTATAATAAGCACTAATATAGTCATTATACTATACCGAACGGGTTCTTAGCTTCAAAGGGCCTAAGTAAGATCTCGAGGATTACATCTAGCCCGGGGACCTATCGGTCGATCCCATAGGAGTATATTCCAAAGTTCATGGATTATATTTCCACTATAGTGGCCAGAGGCCAGATCATACAAATTAAGGAGACAAATAAAGAAACAAGAGTAGAGGAGTAGTTATGCCAACTATGTAGATATTCATGATCCAATAAGGGGATCAGAGCGGCCTACCTTAGGTCCAAATACCACACTGCCGTCAAGTCCCTCCCATATCCACGTCTTCATCTCCAATAGTAGGAAAGCCGCTAGTATCGATACGGAGGTATTTAGGTGCATATTCCGCCTGTTTCTCAAAGGACCTCAGGGTCATAAATGCCTCTCTAGCCAGGTAATCGTTTAGACCGTCCAGCAGGAACCGCGCCTCTGTCACCATTTCCCCCACGTTTTTCACTAATTTCCTTTCCATCTCGCCATAGTAATCCTTAATCCACTCGATCCAGAGGCTAGAAAGTTTTACCTCCTTTCTATCGGGATATTTCTGGTTATAGACGGTCTCGGCAAACTTGAATTACTCGAAGACGTCCTTGACGATCTTATCGAGCTTCTTCTTAGTATCATCCATTTTCAAATACTTAAACGCGGCGAATCCTACGCGCATTCAGTCAAGTACCTTTTCACTATCTTCCTTGATTTCCTTTTTCGTCTTCCTCTTCCTTTCTAGCAACTCCCTCAGATAGACTTTACTAATGGTCTGGTATCCTTGCATCACCTGCGTATATCAGTGGACAAGTCTATAAGTCACCGCAAGCAGATAGGAGAAAATAAATCACAGTGAAAAGCATCTATAAGGGAAAAAGAAATAAAAAAGAAGAAGAAGAAGAAGAAAACGGGGGGACGCACCTTTCCTTTGCCA
Source organism: Ascodesmis sphaerospora (assembly GCA_027569015.1). NCBI lineage: Eukaryota > Fungi > Ascomycota > Pezizomycetes > Pezizales > Ascodesmidaceae > Ascodesmis > Ascodesmis sphaerospora. The sequence continues at coordinate 215,259 of JAPPUR010000045.1, read as the reverse complement.
GCATTAAGTGCTTCCTCAACAATCATAAAGACCTGGTCATTTCTATCGCTTCCCAAACACTCGAAAGCGCGGTCCATGAGGAAGGACAGTTTATAGCCTTTGCCTCCAAGAAGTACAGGCAACTTTATCTTCTTAGGCTTTTCGCCCTCCTCTGTAGGCGGATTGGACTTATCTATAGGCCAATTGGCCTCGTCTTCTAAGTTTATATCCTCCATAGTATCCCAGAAGGCAATGGGAATAGGCCCATACTTGGACTTTTCGCCAGACTTGAGGCTAGTAAGCAAGATCTATTAGTAAGTTCTCTAGACAAGCGTAACATATTACATAGATGTAGTAGTATGACCGAATGAGGTCAGGTAATTCGTACTTTCCAGTAGCTAAATCTTAAAAGAACATCTCCAGTATTATCTTATCAAGGACATACTCCACTAGATAGTCACGGCCATTAGCATTAACTCGGACGGGGGAACAAAGCACGCACCCTCCATTTCTAAATAAGCCACCAGGTCGCGGTAGTATCCCGTCATAAGATTGGTGTGCCTGCAGTCATCGCGTATGAAAAACGCGACCGCGTTTTTGAGCACCGGGTTATTGGGAGTCTTCTTGTTGATATCGGCTGCGGGAGAGTTCTACTCTGGTGTCAGTCTTTAATGGCAGGTAGCTTGTTAGGGCGCCAGCTAGCTAGCTGCACGGAGTAGAACTCACGTCAGGGATCTCGGCGTTGTATTCATTCGGGGCGGCCCCATTTTCAGGATCCTTGACCTTGATCGTTTTCACAGCTCGGGTTTCCAACAAGTGTTTGCTCCCGCTGCTGCGTCTGTGATGATGATGGTGGTGGTGGGAATGGGCAAAGCGGCTGGAATGCATATGGGCACCGCCGAGTGGAAGCAGGGTGGCATGGCGACGTTTAAGGTCGGGGCTACCGTCACCCAGGTCCTCGCAGTATCCTTCTTGGTCGCAATAGCCATATGTGCAGTTTAGAATGGATGCTATGGCGTCGATGTCTCCCGTTAGGAAGGCCTGGATCCGGTTGGCCCATAGGGAGGGATTGCATAGGATGTCGATAGCTATCTGCGAGGGGCCCTGCCACTCAAGGCGCCAATTTTAGCGGATATAGTTGCTAATATAGGTGATCCCCAGGTACTCGTACCGAACGGCGTCGTTCTAGATGCGGATCTGCTGGTCTAGCATGGGTGCGCTGCCTACGCGGGCGATAATATTAGTAAGCATCACGTGAATCGTGATATCCTCCATCTTATCGGCTCGGACAGCGAGCTCGGTCGACGACGACGACGACGACAACGACCGCCGACGCTTAGTAAAGACCTTAAAAGGGTTAGGGCAGGTCTCGTTCTCAACCTAATCTGCCATGGCCTACTAATAGGCCTTAAGCTTCTCATTAGGGACTAGCACCTCATCGTAGTAGTCTATCCTGCAGCACGTGGCCATTCCGCCGCCGGAACAGGAGGTCTCCTGCGTGTCGAGGGCGACGCAGACCCGGTCGTCGGGGCATCCGCTACGGCAAAAGCCAATAGAGTTATCCGGGGCGGGGCCGACACTGCGGTGGAGGGTACAGTCAATAAAGCGCTCGCCAGGCTTAGTGATACAGCAGTAGTTACGTAGCTACACGCCGAGGATAGCATTGCCGATATCGTTAACGCGATCGTTACACTTCAAGGCGCCCAAGCCCGAGCCCGACCAGGCCGTCAGCCAGTAGTTGTCAGGGCAGTCAGGGCTAGTCTCACACTCGGGATAATCTCCCCATTAGCAAGTGCCATAGAGCTTTATGCTCTTAGTATTAGTCTTATAGCAGGCCGTCTACACGCGTAACTCCTTCTTATAGTATATATTATTAGTCTTAATCTCAGATATACCGCTTAGGCACTCTAATACCTTCTAGTACTTACCTCTACTATAGCCATACTATCCATAGTAAGGGATATCTTCGTCGGGTAAATAGCAAAAGGAGTAGATACTATTACTACCGCAACCCATCTCGTTATATATTAGTTCGCCCTTCCGAGCGCCCGAGTCGAGACGACTAACATTTACCTATCCTTTAGGGCATCCTTCCTTATAGTTTAACTACTAGTATTACTCATTTAGCTTCTTTACGAAATTAGCTACTTTTTCATCGTCATCTAGGGAGCTACTTATTACTTCGCGGCTAAGCACTTTAGCTAATACCTTATTATACTTAGCGTCCTTAGTATCATAGCTAATAGCCCATATTATAATACCGCCTAGATATCGCTCTAAAGCGCATTCTACCTTTATCTTAAGTATCTCAGCGTCATTATATAATACCCACTGCTTACCCTATATCACTACCTTAATAGCTTCCTCTTTATAGAGCTTAGGCTTTAGGTTACGATTCTTAACTTTAATATCGATCTCTGAGTTAAGTAAGATGCCGCTTTCTCAGCTGCATTTACCTTCATTAGCCGGGGCACTAAATAGGCAACCTAGCTTCCGATATGCCGCTGATATAGCCGTAAAGGCGCGACTATAAAAGCCAAGGCCCATAACGACCTTACTTAGCTCGATATTATTTCGCCAGAAAAGATCTAATGCTAATTTAATCTCGGTAAGGTTAGTATAGGCATTAAGATAGGGCTTAGTCTAATTAACGTTTTAGTCCTATATACCATATAGGTCATAGGATATAATATTAAAGAAGTTAACTATAGGTTCCTTAGTATGCATCGAGTTAGCTTCCGGGCCAGGATATATGTTTGTATATATGCTGCTTAATAAGGGAGGGTATTAACTTACTAGTTTCTTAATATCAAAGTACTATAGATACTAATATAACATAGGTAGCGTAATAGTTAAGCCTTTATCGGCTATGTCTATGACTCTCTTCAACGCGGCTATAAAGATAGGGAAGTTCTTATAGTTAACTACCCGGCCAGCGCGCTCCTTAGCTACTAAGTACTCCTAGTCTAAGTCTAGCCCATCGAATTTATACGTTGCCACAAAGGATATAATCGAGTTAAAAAAGGATCTTTGCCGTACTAATAATACCGCTAAGTTAGAGAAAACCTTAGCTATAAGACCGGGATTATTAAACATCTACCCGCCAATAGCAAGGTAGATCTTAAGGTTCTTATCCTTCTTCTTTAGTAGTATTAGTCGCTAATATATATCCTTATCTTCCGGGTTATTAGCCTCGATTGCAAATATATTTAGGTTAATAGTACTAAAAGCAAAGTTAATATACGTATAAAGGCCAATAGGAATATCCTTAGGCCAGAAGACCTCATAAGGTTAGTTCTTAGCCCACCCTTCGAAGTAGCCAACAACGCATTCTATATCGCCGCTCTTCCCATAGCTCGGGCGTTTAACCTTCTTAGTCCCATAGAAGTCTTTAGTGGTCTATAAATAACCTATCAGTCAGCACATCACATTTCCCCCGCAAAGCCACTACCACCCAACTACTTACACCGCAGTATCCATACTTCAAGTAGCAAATATTAAGAGAATAAGTATTACTCTTAGCCTATTCTTTACCGAAGCCTAGATTATACTCCGACTTTCTATCATAGTCAGAGCAGCAGACTATTTTCCCATAATCTATCTCCAGTTAGCTTTTAATTATAACGCATAGCATATTAATATTCTTATAGTTAGGGCTAAATCCATAGTTTCCAGACTTATTATAATATCCCTCTTTATACCTCTTAGTGGCGCTATAAGTCGCGTTATCTTTAGCTACTACGTATAGACCTAATAATAATACGACGAAGAACCAGGCGCGGAGATGCATCTTTGCCCGTTAAAGGGCGCTAAGGCCTAAGGGAATAAAAAGAGAAGGGACTTAGAATTAAGGAAAGTTATATAATAAAAAAGAGAGGTAGCCCAAGCAATACGAAGCATAGAACCGAGCTTATTAATAATAAAAGCATATAGCAGCATTAACTTAGAGATATCATAAGCGAACTAACACTAATAGCTAATAAGCTTCAATAGAAACCAAGTTTTATTATAAGCCAGAAAGATATATAAAGGCCTCAGCGAGACCAAGATATATATATATAGCTATAGTATTTCCTCAGGGCAAGATCCTCTCTTCGCATAATCAGAGGAGGCTAACTAAGACTTAGGCGATAGTCTCGGCGATCTACCTAGATTAAGAAGCTATAAGTAAAGTTCTCATTTAGCTCTCAATCAAGGATTCAGGGTTTAATATTAGCCCATTAACCGAGGTAAAAACAAAAAAATAATTACCTAGGTAATAAGGATGCCCTAATGATCATAAGTCGACGACCCCTATTATTAACTAACACGGCGTTACTTATTTATAACGCTATATAAGGCCAGGGGGGAACCAATATAGCATTATATCAAAGGAAATAACTCTACTTAGCCGCCTTAGCCGTTATCTAGCTTAGTAAAAAATCCCATATATCACCACTATATTATAAATTCTCAGGGCGGAATTAGGTCTAGACCTCGGCGTCGATAATATATATAAGTAATTTAGTTTTTCATATTCTATTCCTCGGCAGCAAGAGGCAATAAGCTCTCCCCGGCCTAGCCCACCTAGCGAGGGATAAAATCAATTAATAATCAAATAAAACCCAGAAATTAGCTAAGTCTTAAGATCAACATAGGGATCTCAGCTTAAGTCAGAGTTTATCTTAGCTCTATTACTTTTCTATATCGAGTCTATTAATTAACTAACTTCACCTACTCGCTTACTATTTAGCCCACGTAAACCATTAAAGGACAAGTGCACATAACATAACGATAGCTATTATCAAGCGTCTTATCCCCTTACTAAGCCTATATCTAGGTGCCAGTGCCACATTCAAGATCTATAACGCTATTACTCTCGAGGATACTAACATCGGCGATACCTACGTCAAGGCCATATCGGCAGATATTACCTATCCCGCGTATATACGCACCTTTATATAGCCGCGCTATTATAAATCACTTAGCAACGTGACTTTAACGGACGAGATTTACACTAGCACTTGTTCTGCATCGCTCAGAAGTTAGTTTAACACCGTCGTCAGCGCATACGCGGGCGAAGATATTAGAAGCAGCGTCTCTTAGCGCTATAGCGGCTATATCTAGGCCAGCTAGAACGAGACTTATATTAAAGATCCTAAGACTAAGAAATACTATAATAGTGAGTTTAACGCGCGAATTAATAGAAATCATATAGCTAACTAAGTTATATTTATTAGATATTATTAATAAGTTTACCGAGTTAAATAATAGAGAGGAGATACCCCGCGAGGAGCTTTACTATATTTATTACCTCCGCCGCCTCGCTCTAATATAGTCTTTATTATACTCTATCTATAATAACTACTACTAATTAGAGCTAGAGAAGGTCTATAAGACCTATAGCGGCTCTAGCCTAACTAAGATCCCGCTGCCGCTAAAGGTCAAAGAGCCCACGGAATATTGCCTAACTAATAAGTACCACTTAACCAAGGAGGGCGATATATATAACTTAATCGCTAAGGCGAACCCAGGCGTTACAGGCGTCTTCTTATATATAGGTAACTAGAAACTTATTAGCGACTATCGCGACTTACCCGTAGGCCTTAACCTCTACCTACCCTCGATATATCTAACGTATATAATAAAGCCTAATAATATATGCTTCTTTATTAAGCGAGCGGAGGGCCTCTATATAGATAACGTCGAGTATTATAACTCATAGATTAACGCCGACTATACTAACCTACATAAAGCGACCGACTTTTACGGTAAGTCTATCTACATTAGGCCCTTTAGCGCTTCTAGAGACGGCCCCTCGTCGGATTCGCTAGATGCCAATGCCTTAGTCACTCAGGTCAGGCTTAAGTTCAGCAGCGCTAACAGCCCGGCCGTAGTGCTAATAAATCCTCCCAAGGAAGCCAACATAACAGATAGCACGACGCTTAAGTGCGAGCTATAGCACGTCATTAAGGAAGGCGATACATGCGAGGGTATTTACTCAGCGAACGATATCTACGAGGAAGATATTATATATAAGGTTAACCCTTCCCTACTATAAGATAAGGACGAATATACTAAGAGTCTAGTTCCCGGCGAGGCTTTATATATAGCACCTATCGCGGGATAAGATACCACGTATAAATCTACTAGAGCCGCCAAGGAATAATAAGCAATAAACAATTCTCATTCGCCAATAATAGCTTTTAGAATTTTGAGATAGCTTTTCCATATAGTCATAATCTTATTCTATTCATTAACTACCTACCATATAACTAAACTATTTCCACCCAATAGGTAATTAATTACCACGTAGACCGCCACAAACCATATTAAATTTCCCCGCACTATGCCGGAAGAGTCGGTACGAGCGAGCGAGCGCAACAAGGTTAGCGACAGTCTACCAGGTCAGCCCTGAGAGGATAGAACCATCTGTGCGACCCTCCATGTTGATCATGCAATGCAACTCGCTTGCAGCCTGCAAGGAACAGCAATCTATCTGGCTCACGAGTTAGTAGCCCCGGTCCCAGTCGGACCTGCCTGATGAAGAAGAAGAAGAAGAACAAAAAGGTCCGGCGGCGTAGGTATGTAGTTGAAAGTAGGTAATTACGCCGAGTCATGCACGGCCCGACCCTTGGTTGACAACGTTAGTTAGCCGATCGTCAATTACCGAGTGAGTACCTACCGATGACAGGCGGCCATTCGTCCTAAAGACGCGACCTTTATCCAATCAGCAGAGGTCTTCTTACCGTCTCCGCCCCTGCTGTATGTAGGTATTTATTGAGAGTCTATGGTAAACAAACAGTTAGCCGTTGCTTTTTCCCCAGTGCTTTTTATTTCCCCCCCCCAAAAGTCAACGACACCGAGAGATCCGAAAACAGAGATGAATCCGGCAGCGGCCGAAATCGTGGGTCCCGTGGGCCTGCAGCCAGTTCGTGTTTTGTGGAGATATCAGTAACTTTAGTCGGGGGTTTCTGGACCCCCCTTATTCGGTGACCCCTGGTCTCTAGAGCCAACGCAAGGTGCACCGATTGGCCTCGATCAAAGGAACACAATACTATAACGAGAGATTTAACTACCAACAGAATTAATCCACTGACCAGGGGGGGTCAGAGCACCCGAGACTTAACTTAGCTATATGATTTACCCGGCGTTAGCTTTTTTAGAGAAGGCAGTATTAGACAGGGGGGGAAAAAAAACTCTCACCGTTATAGTAATACGATCGGGGAACGGCCCATCTATCCAAACAGGCAAGTATCCAAGAAAAATAGAGCATAAAGTGAGATACTATGAGGCCACTGAACCTATGGTCCTATATATATAAGGCTAGGGATAAATATTTAATCAAATATCCCATTAAATCCGCAAAAATTACTACATTGCTAGTATTATCGCCTCCTTTTAATCTTTGACAAGATCCTCATCGATAGCCACGATGCACTTCTCTTCTATCATCACCCAAGGCCTCTTAACCATTAGTGCCATTACGTCCAGGGGCCATAGGTTTCATCGCCAGGTAAAGCCCAGCGCCCCTATCGACCCGGGTATCCCATCTAACTATACCTATTATAATACCTATATCGACGAGACCTACGACTATGCCATATAAGCAGCGAACTAGGGCATCAAGCTAGAGTAATTTATAGAATATATAAGTCTTATTTTCCTAGCCATCTTATTAGTTCTAGTAGCTAACCTATCTATTTTATATCTAAAACCCTACTATCAAGGATAACTGCTCTAGCATCTAAGTCGGCCACGCCTACTATATCGAGGTTAACTTTAGGGAGCCTCATAATAACAATCCTCCCAAGGTAATAACCACCAAGGATACCCAGCCTAAGCCTACCGAGGACCCCAAGCCTAGCCCCACTTAAGACAATCTCATCGACATATACACCACCTTCTACAAGGCTACCAAGGGAGATACCTATACTAAGATCATCACTAAGTATAAGACGTTCGACTTTAATAACTTCTTCAAGTAAAACCCGGCCATCGAGGATAATTACAATAGCCTCTAAGCCAACACCTAGTACTATATTAGTATCCCCAGAACTCCTACGAGCCCACCTTCTTAAACCGCCGCGACTAAGACGGCCATAGAGATAGGTCCTTTAAAGCCCAGCCCAACACAAGAAGGCCTCATTAAGAGCTATACCATATTCTATTTCGCTACCAAGGGCGATACTTACGCCAAGATTATAGCTAAGTATAATACCTTCGACTTTAATAACTTCTATAAATAAAACCCAGCCATAGGTAAGGATTATAATAGTATCTAGGCGAGCACCTATTACTATATTAGTATTCCCGGTACGCCCACTACTAAGCCTACCCTAACTACCCTAAAGCCTACAGCAATAGGCAGCATCAAGACTCCCTTACTAATCTAAGAGAATATAATCAAAAACTATAATAAGTTCCATAAGATTATATCTACTATTACTTACTCTTCGATTAAGTTATACTATAAGTTACCGCTTACAACTTTTCTATTATAAAACCCTTTAGTTAGCAAGGATTATACTTCTCTCTAGGTTAACTACTATATTTACGTGGGCGTTAAAGGTTATTAGCCCTCTATAGCAACTATTAAACCCACCACGACCAAAGCGCCTACTAATAATATTAAGACTCCCTCCCCGATTTAAGACAGAATAATTAAGAACTATAATAAGTTCCACAAAATTATATCAATAATTACTTACTCTTCGATCAAGTCTTACTATAAGCTTCCACTTACGACATTTCTCTCGTAAAACCCTTCTATTAGCAATAACTACAAAGTATTACTAATTAGCTATTACATCTATATAAGCATCGAAGGATAAAAGCCATCCACGATAATAACTAAGCCCACTATAACGACCTAGGCGCTAACTAACAGTATTTAGACCCCCTCGCCGGTTCAGAATAGCATAGTTAAGAACTATAAAAAGTTCCATAAGATCATATCAACGACCACCTATATATCTATCAAGTCATACTATAACCTCCCTCTTACAACCTTTCTCTCGTAGAACCCAGCTATCGGCAAAGATTATATATCCTTATTAGTTAATTACTATGTCTATATCGCTATAATCAACTAGAAGCCCCCCACCAAGACCACGATAAACGCACCTATAACCACAAAGGCGCCCTCAAATAAAATCTCCACGCCTTCGCCAATCCAAGCCAGCATAGTCAGCAACTACAATAAATTTCACCTCATCAGCTCAACCATAACCTACATATCAATCTAGAACTACTATAAGATCAATATAGCAGACTTTGCCAAGTAGAATCCTATAGTCGGCTCTAAGTACACCGCCTTATAGGCTAACTACTATATTTATATTAGTATCATTAGTAGAACCCCTACTAACCTAGGCAACGGTATTTTAACGCCCTCGCCGATCTAGCCCGGCATAATTAGTAATTACAAGAAATTCTATCTCGTCTCGAGCACGACTACCTACGCCTCTATTTAAAACTATTATAAGATCACTATAGCGCAGCTAGCTAAGTAGAACCTAGCGGTCGGTACAAAATACATAGCGCTATAGGCTCAGTATTATATATATATTAGTGTTTAGATAACGGCCTTACTCATAAGGTATACATATAACTAATTATTAATGATCATGGCACTTCTTTTTAAGATAGGGCTTCTACTATATATAGTATTTATGACCCATATTTGGGATTAATGATAAATTTGATCATGTCCATATTCCGGATTGACGTCGTAATTGAGTGACGTGACAAGCATGGGCCCCGCGAATGCGCTCTTAGGATTGGTAAAATTACGGGTCAAAAGTCTGCGAACAAAACCCCACACCGCGTCATCCGGCGCGTTACCCTCCGACACGCGTTGCATCTTTTGTTGAGATCCATTGTTTAACGGATCAATGGCTATTCCGATCCATTGGTGGCGAGGATATGGATGTCTTCTTGTCAATAGTTTCCGGTGGTTAACACCAATCTTTCTTCTTCTTCAATCAACACAACATGCTCATTTCAACATCTTTAACCTTACACGATTTCTTCAAATTATGTCTTCTCAGCCTGCTTTTGGTACTATTATAAGCGCAAATCGACGACGAAACCAAGAATTCAGTGAGGTTGAAAGAGCTCTTATTATGAATGAGATTAGCAAGGGAAGAACCCACCGCGATGTCGCGCAAGAGTTCAACAGTGATCTTGTTGGATTGGACTGGACTGGATTTCGGGTCAGGATCCAGTCCAGTCCAGTGCAAATGCTCGACGACTCCTGGAGCTCCAAAGCAAATCCAATTCTCTAAAAACGGCTTAGTGGCTGTCCTTATTAGGAAGTTGGACGGCAAAATATCGGGCGTTAGCAATTGAGCACTAAGCTTCAAGGGCGCCTAGAACCAATATATTGATGAACTCTTTCCAAATTAGGTATAGTTGCGACTATTTCTTTAACGGACTTTTCCTATTTAGGTAATTAATTGCTTATTTAGGTATAGTCCATTGGAGCTCCAGGAGCGTCCAGAGCTCTCGATCCAGTCTAGTCCAAATCTCTCAAACTTCAGATCCAGTCCAGCCAAATCCAATCCAGTCCAATACTAGTCCAGTCCAACAAGATCACTGGCCAGAACATCTAGCAGCCAGCAGGCCTGGTTAATGGGGCCCGAGGGACAGTATATGACATCGGTTGGGCCCTGTATTACACTCTCCCCACCGCCGGCGAGGGCGTCAGCATATTTTACTTGAGTAGAATCGCCGAACAATACCTGGATTTCTGAGCGACCTTCTCGCGCAGCAGCCTGACCACCGCCTCGTGCCCGTTCCCTGCAGCCCACCATAGCGGTGTCCGGCTATATTTTTTGTCTTTCGACTCAATGTCAGCGCCTTTCTCGAGCAGCAGCTTGGCCACCGCCTCATGCCCGTTCTCTGCAGCCCACCACAGCGACGTCCAGCCATAGTCCTTGTCCTTAGACTCCAGATCAGCGCCCTTCTCGAGCAGCAGCTTGACGACCGCCTCGTGCCCGTTCCTTGCTGCCCACGACAGTGGCGTCCAGCCATTGTAAGATTTTGGCTCCAGATCAGCGCCCTTCTCGAGCAGCAGCTTGACCACCGCCTCGTGCCCATTCTCTGCTGCCCATGACAGCGGCGTCCGGCCGTATTTCTTGTCTTTCGACTCCAGGTGAGCCCCCTTCTCGAGCAGCAGCTTGACCACCGCCTCGTGCCCGTTCTCTGCTGCCCACGATAGTGGTGAACGACTTATTTTATCCTTGGAGTTCGGGTTAACTCGGCCATCCTCAAGCAGCAACTTGACCACCGCCTCGTGCCCATTCTCTGCAGCCCGTGATAGCGGCGTCTGCTGAACCGAGGCAACGCCGTCGGGAAGAACGTCATTCTTCGCCAGGAACAGCTTCACGATTGTTTCATGGCCGTTTTCTGCTGCCCACAATAGGGGGGTTTGATGATATGCATCTGTAGAATTTACGTTGACACCATCCCTCTGAAGCAGCAGCCTTACGACCGCCTCATGCCCATTCTTTGCTGCCAATTCCAGTGGCGTCCGTCCGTTGTATCCGATGTCCGGATTTACTCGGTCATTCGCCAATAGGAGCTGGACTACCGCCTCATGCCCCTTCTCTGCCGCATATGACAACGGAGTCCGATGGTCGTTGTCACTGGAGTTCGGGTTTACTCCGTCGTCTGTGATCAACAACTCGACCACCTCTTGGTGCCCGTTTATTGCTGCCCACGACAGCGGCGTCTTGCGGGAGCCATCCCTAAGATCTGGGTCATACTTTTTGAATAAGGCCATTGCCACCTCGCTAAGTCCAAAGCATGCCGCAAGGTGTACTCCAGTCATTTGCCTTGGCACACTTTGACTATAGCCATCGGCAGGGTATTGCCTTTTGTCAGCCATCATCGCTTGACTACAGCTGGAGACTTTTGGTTCACTCTCAAGAAGATGCAGAATCATATCCACCTTTATAGAACCCATGCGAGCATTGCACCCCCAGTTGCGAGCGGCGTAATCATAGAGCGGATACGACCGGAGCCGCTCCTCAAACTCATCGTCCGTTCGGCAGAACCCGCTTTTGAAGGTATCGAATGACAGATATGTGACGCATGTTGTCGTGATGTCAGACTCTGCCTCCGGAAACCACTGTTTCTGCGTTCGCTGAAAGTATTCCTGGGTAGTGTAGTGGACCAGCCGGATGATGCTGCTTTCTTCGTCGATAGTGACTAGTCCGGCACACAGAGATAATATGAGTTTAGTAGCTGGAACGAAGTCTGTATCCAGGGCAGGCGCATTCTCCTGAACAGCAAGAGCGTGCTGGAGCTCCAAGGTAGCAAGGGGTCTTTTCGAGTGGATGATCCATGTTAAAATTTGCTTGGCGATGCCTTCGCGCTCACCCCCCTGATCTTTAATTCTCTTCATGGCCTGATCGTAAGTGTCGTCCAATCCTGCCATTCCCTTTCCGAGTTCCTGTAAGGCTTGCTTCAAATGCCCCTTTGTTGGCTTGGACATAAGTGTATCCATGTGGAGTTCCACAAGTAGGAACCTGTTCACGTTAACCCAAGCCTGCTCGCACATCTAGCAAAAGGATAACGTACATTCCATCAGCGGCTTCAAGGACTCTGCTTCTGATCGTATCTTGCATCTCATCGTAAATAACGTCGGATTGTTGGAGCGAGATTTTGCCGTTCAGAAACATCAGGATATCTTCATCAGTTGCAGAGATCGTCCGAGACAGGCAATTGCTAAAATATGCTGAGATCTCCTTGCTGGGCCTAGAAGTAGCAAAGATGTTTGCTATAGCATTCTCTTGAAGTTTGAAAATCTCTTTCAGGAACCTCGCCCGGCTGTCGGTGGATGTTTGACATTCATCTAGTGCGTCGACGACGATGAAAACTTTCGAATATGTCGCAACCACGGAATAGAGAGCTCTTGAGATCTCGTCAAATGATGGTTCCGTCCGGCTTTTCTGGTGTCGGTCGTAAAGATCTTTCACGCTGGCAGGTCGCGAATGAGCAAGCTGCTTCAAAAGGCTCGCGAGCAAGTCTTCGGCCCTCTGCTCGTCTTGCCGCCGGAAGTTGCAATAGATGTACGCGATGCCAGTGCTTTGGTCATCTCGAAACTTCGACTGGAGGTAATCGATCACGATTGCTGTGATGATTGTCTTCCCTGCTCCGGGAATGCCAGGGCAAAAGAGCGTCTGCTTGTCTGTGTTAAGCCACGCTTGGAACTCAACCGAGTCTAACAGCCATTGCCCGGTTCCTGCCTGTCGCCGGCGGATGAAGTCGCTATGCTGCGAGGCGTAGTCAAACGGCGTGAGCCAGTTTAGGATAGCTTGATGCTCTTGATCATGTTGCCCATGGACAAGTTTGTGAACATCTTTTGACACGTCCTCAACTTTTTCTTTAACATCTGTCACAGCTACACGGAATCAGTACTTGTTAACAGGATGGTTCTTGTATTCCCTTCGACTGACCAGAGACAATATCAGCGATCCTCTTCTCGGCCTCGACATCGTCCGGGGGGATTCGCTTGAGAAGGTCCTTCGCGTATGCAGCCGCCGCCAATGCTGCATAACCCTGCCACTCGTCATTCTTATGGGTATCCGAGTAGTCGCATATACCGCGGACAACCAGACAGGGAAAATCGTCCATCAGCCCCGCCGCCTCCATTTCAAAACACAAAACCTGCTTTTTGTCTGCCAGTTCGTCCCGACGCAAAGCGTCCTTCATCAACTGGTTTCCTGAAGCAATCAGGCCGTAGTGAACCACCGGAGCGTGCGGTCGTTTCGTCCGATCCGGTCGTGGTATCAGGTTTGATGGATCAACGCCACAGGTTTCCTCGCAGATGTTTTTCTTGTTTGGAGGATGGATGAAATTGCATCGATATAGCCTGTCGCTGCCTACGTCTGGCCGACTGAGTTCTTCCCGCAGGCCCTCTTCCTCCTTCTCGAGAATGCTGTTGATGGCCTTTTCAAGGCTACCAGGTCTCCTCCTGTGCTCGACCTTAAGGTCAATCACCGCCGTCCGCAAGGCTGTTGGTGGCTGGTTCAAGAACCTTGTTTCTTGGAAGTCCTGCTGTTGTATTGTTTTGCCAAAGTCGTACTGAAACACACCGCCCTTTCCATCTCCGGGAGAGCTGACCACAATATCACCCAAGCGGATATCACGATCGGGAGGACTTGGTGCGCCGCCGCCGATGCCGACCATCAGACCAATTCTGACATTAGGGAAGCTGCGCAGTAGATTTATTGCGACGGTTGCTGCAGAAGATGTGCCATACGACCCATCAGGCAGGGCAGCAATGACGACATTGTGCTATGCAACTTTCCCCAGGGTGTAAGTGTTGGTGTCGTTTGGTGACGGGCAGCGCTGCTGTCAATTCAAGTTCAAGTAACTTTAAGGCCAAATGCAGCAATATGATTGGAGAACTTGATAAATTCAATTCAAGTCATCCAATGAAAAAGCCGGATTCCTGCATTAAAGTTACTTGAACTTGAATTGATAGCAGCGCTGGTGACGGGCGATGTTTTAGCTTTGGGTGTTCTTCGTCCAGACAGAGCTGTGCGGCAAGGTACTCCGTCTCTATGGCGCAGATCCAGCCGACGGTGTAGACGTTAGGATCAGACATGCTGGACAGTCCAGGGAAGGCTGGTCAAGGACGCGACCCGCGAGGTCTTGCGGAGGACGAATTCGGACTCGGATATGCAATTGCCTTCCGTCGCGCAGTGAGTTCGAACTAAATGCAGCCTAACGTCGTCGCTGGATTCCCTCGGTTTGTGCCGTCCCAGGCGATCAGTTGTTTGTTAAGAACGATACCGGTTGGCTAACTGTCAGTTGCGACCTCTGAAGCAGTTTCGTGCCCAAGATAGGTGAGAAAAAAAGGTGGGAAGGGAAGGCGTCTAGACTCCAGTTCGTGTCGGACAAGAGAAAACACAGGCATTTACTGCTGAGCGATCGAAAGCCTTGACTTGGTGGATATTCAATGAGGAGTACTCGGGCAGGAGCAATGTGAGACTGTAAAATCGAACTTGGGATCTAAACTATTCGACTTGAATCTTTCCATCCGATCCGCGGACTGCGGCGATGGAGGGCTGTGCAAGGAAGATGTTCAGGTGCCCATCGCAAAAGCAGAGAGCAACCGTAGTGCATTTGTGTCCAACCCGGAAAACCATTGGCCCAGTCTGGCCATGCATGGATTCCCCCAAGTGCCTATTAATTTTCGACTGCTAGCCACCAAGACCTCAGGGATAGCGTTTTGGAAATGGCTGGACAATAGCGAGGGCTGACTCTTCTTGCCAGGCCAGTGCTGCGCAGGCACTCTATCGAAGCACGCCTCTGATGGAGCGCAACCTGTGCGTAAGACCAATGGGGTGCCGCATGGAGCTGTACACGGTGGCGGTCCTACGATGCTGGCCGCCAGTCTGCTGCTGCGGGGAAGTGCAGCCACAATGGTGTGTGCCTTCACCAGAGCGCTCAATTCCCGCAACCCCTCCCACAGGCCGCGGAGACGTCTGCCCAGTCCAATACATGCTCCACTCGATGAGCTGTCGAACGAATGAACACATGGTGCTTATCCTGCTGAAGACGTGGCGGGCAGACTGCAATTGTCGGGCTCCAACGCCAGGGCGGTTTGGACTTGGCGTGTGGTTGCATGATTTGATGTTCCGTAGACGCTTATCAGAAGGGAGAGCTTGCCCTTCGTCCGTCAGCTCGGACACTAGTTTCGCCGTTGATGGACGCTGAATTGATGATTGCCTCTTTGCAGCGCAAGCTCTGTACCTGCCAAAAACGCTACGAAAGAACACTATCACCTTGACCTATTTACAGGCGGCGTGCTAATTATTGTGCGTATATTGGAGGCAGGCAGAGGCACACCAAGAATTTCGGAAATGACAACTGGCGGATAGTTACGTCGGAGTCCCAAGTGCTCGGCCCGGTCCGCAAACTCCGCACACAGATGGACCTGTCCACGACCTGCCATCCCGAAGTACACCGTGTTGCCACGTTCGCTGAGGGAAGGCGCTTCCTGGCCCTCGAAAACACCCATGGCGCACTCTAACAAATCACTGCAGGAATTGCAAGAAGAAACCAACTGCCGACAGCATGGCGCCAGCCACATTTTGTGGGGGCCAAACTCGCCAAGTTCGATCTGGTTACGGGTAAAATTAAGGAGGAAGATGTCAAAGCATGCGGCCCTTGAAATGGTAGTCGCGAACACGCTGTTGTGATATGAGTCCCACTTGCCGTCGGGCCTCCTTACCCCGTACCACAGAGAGTGATCCATAGTAATGATCCACAACACCAAGAGCTGTCAGGCTGTAATAACGACGGAATGGTCTCCCCTCCCGGATCCAATGTCTTGTCAGGATGCATGTCTTGAGCAACACAAACAAGGTTGTTTGATCACCGACCACCGTTTGGGCCCCCTCAAACGCAGCACAGCCGATCACGCGCCCCGCAACCCCTACTAAGCCACCTCATCTCGACCAAAGCAACGCGTAGTTGGGATGGCAAAGTGCATGGCTGTTTTGGTGTTGCTGCAGGTTTGGCCACCGGGCAGCAATGGGCCTCTGCATTTCCGGCAATATTGGTTGCGAAAAATACCGCACCTTGCCGGTTTTATCTGCCTTGGCAGCTGCCGGTAGACAGGCAACTCATGGGTCTTCGTATTGTGTGAGGCAAGACAGCAAGCTCGGTCACAACCAACATCTGCAATGCAGCAGCAAGTTTTTTTTCTTGAGGGCGAATCGATAACAGGCGGCCATCTACCTAGTCGGCTCTAAGCGATCTGCATGGGGCGGACCGGCCTGCCTACGACGACTTGATGCTGACACGGTGTGCGGGGCAACCGACACACCCACTGCTGGAGCCTTTCGTGTCACCTCTCAGCCAAGGCAAGATACCACGGCGATTATTCTCAATCGTTTGCGGCTGAGTCGACAGTTTCTCCCCCCACCGCCTTGCCACGATTTCTTACTCCGTAGCAGACGTCTTCCTTCAAGACGATTGCGCCTTACCCCTCCCACACTAGCCATCGACCCGCCAAGCTGAACAAACGCTTCCCCGCCCTCGGGGCTGCCCACCCCTCCACCCGCCCGCCGATCCAGCGCAACCGAAGGTCCGATACCCATGTGTCCCCGCCACGACTTGATCAGCTGCCTGCAATTAGGCACCTATCTGGCGTGTGCTCATGTCCGCCCTGCTTGTGAGGCTCGACCCCTGTGACGGGGCTGTTGTGGCTGCAGCCGGTCAAACCCCCGTCAATGGGGGTCTTGGACAAGGGTTTGCATTAAAACCAAAAACGGCAATGGATCGATGCTGTTTTCTCTTTCCTCCAAGAGATAACGAGATCATCCCACCAGGGTCCTTGGTCCTCCCACTCCGTGTCGAAGCTATGGCCAGAGAGCTGGCTGATGGGCACTCGAGCGATACTCCGAATGTGAGAGCAATAATTCCTAAATTAAGGCCGTTGCTAGCCTTTGTCTTTGAGTAGAAATAAGAGGCGTGTAGGCCGAATTTAATGTAACTATCTCCCTATAGGATCATCACCCAGTCATTCTTTTGAGGCGTCATAGGCCGTGCAGGAAACAATAAACCTCTTTCAAGTTTGAGGTAAAACCTAGCTTAGGACTTCAAAAAGTGTACTGATATTCCCCTTCAGTTCTTGCTCGTGACGCAGGTACTGATGGGCCATGAGGATCAAATGAGCGCCTGTTTTTTTTTTCTATCTAAAGGAGCGACGAAAGTCGGTCTCTCATACTTGTGTTCAGTCTGCCGATCTCATAGGCAGCAGGTTGTTGCCTGATGCTAATTATGGTGTAGCGTTCACGCTGACGGTGAAGCTATTCACGATGGTTGTGATCCTTGTCCTTGACGGCTCGGTGCGGTGTGATTAAAAAGAAAAAAAAAAAGACTCAAGCTATAATAGACTCAGCACTTTCGGAGCAAGCCTGATTAAGAAAAAAAAAAGGCGTTCTAGTCGCGTGACGTACATCAAGATGGGAAATATAATATGGCCCAAAATATCTTGATTTTGTCTCGACTCCACAAGATGCCAGCTGCACACAAGTTTCCATTTCATGGCTGTTAACCATCTGGTTCTAATGCTAACGGCGATGGGTTACGTTCGAAGTTCAGGGTGATGAATTTGGTCAATTGATTGGTGGTATGGCTGGTTCAGGACGACTCGCCAGTCGTTGCTGCAATGTACGCGACATCATGGGTGGCACTTGCTCGTAGGCTTTTTGTATCGAAGGTTGGGACAATGCTTTGGTTCTCACTCTATCATCTAATCCAGACCCGTCTTCTGGTCTTGACAGTGTTGAAAGAGTAGGGCAAGAAAAAACGGGGGCGAGAAGATTACTCTAGGGCTTCGTTATGCACCTCCTGTTTCATGATGCTACTAACTATATTACGGCTTGTGAAGATGATGCTCTCCGAAAACTATCTTCATCATCCCAATGTCCTCGGAAAATGCCCCGCTGACCTGACCTCGATCGCTTGGTTTCTCTGCTAACTTGCTGCAATCTACTGTCTCTGGCTTCCATCTTCGCTTGTTCGGCACCAGCTGAGCCAACGGACGTCGAGGTGGCTCCAACAGCAGCGCTCTTTCAAAGTCAATCATCATGACCCCATTGACCTCCGGATTGGACAGCATATTTGCCGTTCGTACATCCTTGTGGACTACTCCCTGTTGGTGTATTGCGTGCAACGACCGCATCGCCTTCCCTTCGAGCTGTTCCTCCACATCACCCACAATCCCTGTCGGATCAAGGTCATCTCCTCCCCACGACAGAAATGTCATGTGTATCACATAGACTCGGTGGTCATAGTAATAAATCCTGTTCATCAATCGGAGGTCGATGGCCCCAAGGAATACGGGCACATGTATACCTTGGATGGGCTGCAGCCGTTCGTAAACCGCCACCTCGTGCTCAAGGTCTTTGACAAATGCCCGAACCGTACCCTTGCTGACGAAGGTATAGCCATACGCAAGCAGGCTCACTTTGAACAGTACGCCGCGCGCACCACCCTGTCCCAACGGCGTGATCCCGTCGTCTAATGACCGTTCTAGCTGCTTCCAGAGAAGCTCAAGGAATTTAGCGTGATCGATTGGATGGCGGGCACAGGTGCGGCTTGGGCCACGGCAGTGGCTGCGGTGATTGTTGGGCTGCCTGCTGTGAAGTGACATGTTCGGGCATCTTGGGTCGAGAAAACCGCCCTTGACAAGCCCTAAAAGGCACTTCTGGGTGCAGTACGGTCTGTCTTGTTCGTTACTTCCTCCTCCTCCTCCTCCTCCGCCCCGCGGCCGTTGCGCCAGAATTCGCTGACTGCGTCGAGTTCCCTGGCCTCCTGACCCTCTTGACCCTCCTTGATGTGATCGCCGCTCTGTCGGGCTCGGTGTGTCTGGAAAATTGCGCGCTGACTCGTCATCAGATGATTCCCCAGGATCCCTTCGCACCTGCTCCTTCACGGGCTCATCCCCCACACGTCGCCATCTCTTTCCTCGGAGAAGGTAAGGAGATCGGTCGACACCCTCGTAAGCCTCCGGTTGGTACCCGGGCGAACTTTTCGGGGCGTGTCGCTCCTCCTCCGGAATCGATCGTAGCGTCGTCTCGAAATCTTCCATCCACGTCTTCAATTGTTCAGTAGCTTGGCGGCGCTCGTCTTGCCCACGCAACCGTTGTTCACCCGGCAGACCAAGCGCCATGAGACTAAAGGCCAGATACTGACCTACTGCCGTGCACAGGTGAAAATGATGAGGGTGGGCCGACACCTCCGCATCCGGCTCTGCCAGGTGATACAAAAGCGTCTCAGGCTCCCGCCAGTCAATCTTGAGAAACACGATCGCCTCGCCCGTCGTCAATAGACCAAACTCGAGTCCGCCCTCGATCATGTAGTGGTAGGTCTGCGTGATGGCCGCTGCAGTCAGCCTCTCCGCATGATACTGGAAACGCGCATCTGGGTCCACGGACGTCGGGATCGTCTTCCGGTTGACCACGTCCTTGTATATATTCATCGGGCGTAGACCGAGACGAAGGTGCGGCGCGGTCAGTTTGTGAGGCGGCTTGTACTCGGAAATGTAGATCATCGTACGTCTCGTCGAGCCCGCGTTGTCGGATCGGTAGACGCAGATCTGATCGGGTCGTAGCTGGTTGAGATCGAGTCGGTGGTCCGGGGTAGAAGGTGGTGTCGATGGAGTCTCGCGGTCGACGACCTCCTCGGCCATGTCGCTGAGGGCATGCGGGTGGTTCTCGAAAATGATGCCGTTTCCTAGATGAAATGCACTTCTGACCTCTTCCACCTCTTTGAGCTGGTCCATGATGGTTTTGACTGGATCCTCGACGCTATTGTGCAGGAAGTACTCGAGCGTCTTCTCGTCTGCTATCTTGCGCTTCGAGATCCTGTTTCCTAAGCCGGCGAGGAATGATCGGTTCTCAAAAAGGCGACTATCGGTAGGGAAGGTGTCGTAGAGCGTGCCGAATGTGATCCTCTGTTGTTGAAGAAAGTCGGGCCATGGACGGAGATTTGTGGGACACCATTTGTTTCGCGGGTTGGTGATGGGACCCTTCGAGGTCAATTTCGGGTTCAGTTCAATGGTAAAGCTGGAGAATACAAGGGAATGGCAGCCAGCGATGTATTCGTTCAGTGTCGTTGGCTGAGTTTGTTGCTCTGACGCTTCCGCGCGTTGTCGCTCCAGCTGTCGTTCTCTCTCTGCTGCCTCGGCGCGTTGCCGCTCCTCCTGTCGTTCTCTCTCTGCCTCCTCAGCGCGTTTCTGTTCCCTTTCGGCGCGTTGCTGCTCTCTCGCAGCGCGTTGTTCCGACTCCTTTAAAAGCCGTTCGAGCTCTCGGAGTCTTGTGGATTCGTCCATGGCTTCAAATTATCAAATCAATTCATATGATGCAGGTGCCAAAGTGAGAGTAGGGCCAAATATTGGCTTTTGTTTCTCAACCGTAACTGATTTGTGGACCCGTGTTGCGAGGGGTAACTGAATCGGCTCGGTAGATTGTCGGGTAAAGCCACCAATGATCTTACGACCTGATACTTGGTTGGTGGCGCATGGCAAGGAAGGTAAACAGTACAATTTGTCCCCTTTTCAGGCAAAAAAACGTTCAAATCTGACACGCTTCTCCCACCAAGCACATGATTCAGATTTGGACGAATCTAGGACAAACCCATCACGTCCATATCCAGTTATTAGCAACTGTTTTATTCATTCCATCCCATACAGTATCTACGCATCGACATCGTCATTCCTTAGGATGAAACGAAACCTATATTCCCAAACAACCAATCATCGCGGTTGTTCTGGGAACAGGTGCATGCCTTAGGGCAACGCTACCCTACCCTCCTGTCACCCCTAGCTTGGTACCCACTCATGGGTGACGTTCGAGCAAAACAACCCGCACCATGGAGCACTAGGCTGGTCGGTCGCGGAAGCGGCGCCGCATCCTAAATCTTCAGTTGAGGACGCGGCTCCGCATTCTAGCCTCGCTCTTCCAGCATCTCGTCTTCCCTCCGGGTGTAGATTCCCCGCGTACCTTGAAGCCGAGCTTTGCAGAGTAGCTATGGGCGCGGGGCTTGTTTGTCCGAGTTCAGTTATGCCGAAGGAACGGAGGAAGCCCTGTCGCAGCTACAAGCTGGCATGCGATCATGTCCGGCCTGTATGTTCTCGATGCCGGCCAAGAATCGGGCAAGCCGCTGTGTCTATCACCCGAAGCCTTTTAAGAAAGGAAAAGTCGTAACGTCATCGGCGTTGATGTCCACATCTGTTTCGGGATTGGATGCGGTTGCTTCGCCGTCAGTTAGGTGAGTGGACTTGCGCCGTTTCTAAGGTCCAAGCATTTATAACTAACATCATACCGCCCTCTCTACTGCCTCAGTACTGTACTTCATCAAACTCGGCAGCATTCCCAAATGATACGTCACACCCCATCCAGCTCAAGTAGCTCATAAATCCACCACAAGAACCCCTCAAAACTCTCGGCTTCCCATGGTTCATCCCTGCTCCTCTCACAGCCTTTTGCAGCCCATCCTCAACGCAATCATAAATCCTCAGTCAGAAAATCCCATCGCGCTAACATTCCTTCCCCATTTCAGTCTAGTACCTGGCAATGAGAACGTCTGAAACAACCCATCCATTTAATATATATATAAATAGCTTAGGGTTAAGGTTATGGTTTCTGGTTTGCATTATAAAACTACAGGCATTAGGATTTTAGGGAGAAGAAAGCAAGTCAACCCCTACGCAGGATTGATAGGCTAATTTGCGACATAGCACAACTACCTATAGTAGTAGAATTGGAGCAAAAGCAGAAATATAACACACTTCTATCTTATATACTTAAGTAGTAGCTGCATCATTAGTAGGCTAAACAATAGTAATATCTACGACCTCCAGTTTACTGATCCCCCTATATAATGGATGGGAGCAATATATTTCCATTAGCCCCAGCCTCTCATATGAACCATCCGTGTTTCTAGACTTCTCGAGCACTAACCCCCCTCGGCATAGATTTCCCCTCTGATAAACAATCAAACATATGAGTGGGAAATCACCGGTGGCAGAGACCGGGATATCTGTCGTGGGCCACACACGCTTGTTTACGTATCTTAACCCCGTCTTCTCCTCTCCCTCCCCAAAGAGTTGAGCGTCCGGCCAGAAGACCACCGCCTCGTGCGCGAGGGGGCAGTACCCACAGGTTGCAATAACTGGGTCATGGCCTCCCAAAAATACCTTGTAGTGCGGAATTGCGAAGTCATGTCGTGTTCGATCAACAGGCAATTCAACAAGAAAGGAACAGAGAGGATAAGACGCCCCCGGGGTAGCTCGAAGTTCGAGTGTGTTCGGTATGCGTATCGTGACATCCATTACACGTCCCCGAAGCTTGAGTGGGCACTCCTGACTGATGACGTACTCCGATACTGACTCCGGCAGGCTCAAAACTTCGACCTCGTATATAACGTGATGCAGGGTTGGAGACATAGCAGAGCCATAACAGACGATGTCTGTCAGCAGCAGCTCGGGAGTTGTGTCGTACGTTATCGGCCCCTCTGTTGAGGCCCAGCTCCAGGATGGAGCCTTGCATTCTTCGTCCTGTATGGCCATGGGGAGGAAGATTTGCCGTTTGAAATCCTTGTTGAAACCTGCCCTCCCGTAGCACCGCCATCGCAGTCCATCCAGGAGCTGGTTCACCCAAATCCCTGCCACACATCGACCGCCTGTTTTGGCATGGATTTGCGACGCAATCGCAGACACTCCTGGAAGCCGATCGCGTTCGTAACTAAGGGATAGACGCGTGTAATCCCGGATAATCGTGCTGTACCAGTAGTCCACCAACTCTTCCTCTGTCGCGGCTTCTTTCAGAAGCATCCGATCATGGGCAATACGATCAGGAGTTAACCCGTACGATTCATTTCGACCGCACTCGCACCAATGTGCCAAGCGACATTCAAACGTCACTTCGGCACGGTGAAAGGTTAAGATTCGTCGAGTGACTAGACGCTCTTGAAAGCACCATGCTCGCGTTGCAAGTGGCTCTAGCCGATTGTGAACAAAATGGTCGACTTCTTCCCTCCAATAAATGCCTCGTGCCGCCTCGTGCGGGCGAAAATTCTCCCTACGTTCCTTAACGAAGCCATCAGAATCGCTCTGTCCGACTGCAGCAGCGATGGTAAGATAGGAATCCTGGTAGATGCGCGCCATGCATTTTGATTCTTGCTCCCAATCTTCATCGTCGTGTTGAATAATGCACAGGGAATCGATCCAGAGGTATCGGATCCCAAGAGCGCGGGTGATCGTGACAGAATCTTGGAACGTCTTGGGCAATTCACTCCACTCGATGGCGTTCAGTCGCTGGGTGATGTTATCTCTCCGGGTCTCACACCTGTACTGTTCTTCCCGGTCGCCCCAGCAGTGACTTAACGCAATATAAGAGCCTGGAGCTTCCTTCGTTTCGCATAGTCGAATTACACTTCGAGAGTCGGTTTCAGAGCTACCTACATCGAGAATACGACGAGGAAGTGGCGGGAGATGCTCTGGCAAACAGGTGGCCGTGCGGTGGTCGTTGTTACAGGTATGAACCCATGATCTTACGAGGTTGATACAGGCTTCGTCTGTTGCAAAAGCTGAGATATGTTGGAGTTGTCCGATTCCAAGCTTGTCATCGGCACTTTCAGTGGAATAGAGCTCCATCCCACTCATTCGAGCTGGCATATTACCACCTGCCGAGACCCTGAAGGTAAGGTCCTTGGTATCTGACGGGGCATCGGCGCCATGCCTGGCTGTACACGCGTTGTTGATGAGTTTCGCAATGGGGCATCCTGAGCCATCGGCATCCTCTATAGAAGTCACAGCCAAGTCAAAGGCTTCGTACCTGCTGTTCTGGAATTGCGAGCAGATGGTACATATGTTTGGGTCGTGGGGTACATGGTCGGCCATGGTTCTGGAGTCTCGATTTTATCGATTCTTAAGCCGAAATTGAATGATAATAAACCATTCAGGGCCTGAGTGGCCTAAAAGTCCTGGTATAGCGAGGAATGGTATTGTTGCGGACTTCCAGTTCTCTAAGATGCCGGAGCTCGGGGCTATTACCGGACGGCCTAAATTGACCGTAGAGTCAGCTGCATTGATGCCCAACGCCTCACACCGTCTCTGGTACTACCAACTCAAGAATTAAAGACCGAAACGGGGCCCGTTTCCAGCTCTGGACCAACTAAAATTCTCCATTCTTACAGGGGTTCTCCAAAATCGAAATAGGGCCCGTTCTTATTTCTGGCTCTAAAACCGTGTTGAGACCGTATGACTAAGATGGTCCGATCAGCTGGGAGCCCATAGGCTCGCGGTACCCGCGAATTTAAAATTTCGCGGGTACCGCGAAAATGACTAAGCACAAGTTTCACGCCTAAGGATACTCTACTACGAGATAATCTTAACGCGCATACCGTTTACCGTATTACCTCACGATATTTAGGAAAGCCGGTGGATACCAGTTTCTCGCTTCGCTGCACGATCTAGCTTCTATGGGTTAGCCAGCGCGGGAGGCGGTTCTCCGGGGCATGAGATAAGCAATCCTGAGTTGTCAGTAAATGAGATCAAGTTTGAGCTAACGAAAAGCTAACTGCATAAGGGCTAAAGCGTGCAGCGAAGCGAGAAACTGGTACCCACCGGCTTTCCTAAATATCGCGAGGTAATACGGTAATATATTGATCGAGTTATAAAACGCACTTGACAGTAATGTGATTATTTTTAATAGGTATTAACCGTGACATAGGTAGGAGTATCTTATCCAGCAATAGCCATCTCGGAGATAGTAGCCTATACCCTTGCTGCTTTACTAGCCAATTTTGGAACTGGCAATGAATAATCTATGATGTAGGGGTTCCAGGGGTTGCTGCCTTTTAAGAGCTAAAATCGCAGTATTGTAAGGGGGTTAAATTGCGATGTAGAGTATTAGTTGAAGAGATGCTAGAAATGTCCGGATTAAAAAGAGAAATTATGGCAAAAAGATACCCGAAGAAGCAAAAAGAAGTGGCGGTGTTACGCGGCTTTGTTCGGGCCCGCAAAACAACGGCTCACGTGCTCCGGCCCTTTCGGCAGGGTATCACAAAGGAATCCTTTGTCTTTCGCAATGGCTACCATCATACTTGACCTTGGCAAGCTTCAGTCACAGTACAACCATTTTGCCTACCTAGCTTTCCGTGACCTAAGAGATCACTGCCGTGACAGACGGAGTGAAAAGAGCCTGATGTCTTGTATTGGATTGATACACTTGTAAAGCAGTGCCATGCAACTAGTCTCATGAGAAGACAGTATGAAAAAAAATAAGAAATCGCTAGTAACTTATCGTATATATACTGTGCTTAGTCATTTTCGCGGTACCCGCGAAATTTTAAATTCGCGGGTACCGCGAGCCTATGGGCTCCCCGATCAGCTGGTGGCTGGGATGTGGATACTATGTGAGGAGCTGTGCTCCTCTGAGACATATGTAACTTAGACCTTTCAACAACATAACACCTTTTACTCCCGCAGTATTGCTTTAACACTCCGATGCGCGGTTAGGGCTGAGAGCAAAGCCGCACTTGGTACATATGATGGCTGCTTCCGGCAGGTTGTAATAAAGACTGAGCGTCTCGAGCTTCTGCAGCTTTGCCAGGGGTAGAGTGGGATAGCTATGTTGTTCTTGCTGGTTATTCCCATTCTCGTCGATAGAGAAGCGGGCCATTACCACTAGACCTATATGATAGATAGAATGAATAGGTAGAAGCTAAGGAGATATTATATAGAGAGGATAGGTATGCGAATATAGTGGATGATGATGAATGTTGTTGTTTAGTTCTGGAGTAGCGAAGTCATTAAATTCAACAGGGGTCAGACGACGGAAACGCGACGCGTTTCGCGTTTTAGGTTTTCTGATTTTATTGGCGCTCTGTGAGAAACCTGTCAGACAGTACGTGTATTCGGTCCATTGGTTGAATCAGTGTATTCGTGTTGTGTTCGTGTTCTCCTGGAGTATCTGCCCCTGAAGGACCTGCTTTTAATCTTAGGATCCTTGACCCACACGTGACACCCCACATATTCAACAAAACCCAGTGCGTTTCTAGAGGGGGAAATACGGGGCGGAAATTCTAGACGCTAATTGGTCAGAAAGGGGAAACGCACTGCGTTTCTGGCGTACATTCTTGAGTAGGGTTAGTAATGCCCTGGTATCCTTTCCCTCACAGCGTCAGTGCTGTCATTTCAGAACTTATCAGACTGAAAATGACGTATCTACAGCAGTTGCCGACGTTCCACACCTTGAGAGAAATGACATCAAAGTAAAACACTCCCCGACTGCGATTTGATTTTGGGTGCTAGTGACCTCCTGGTACATCCTCATTTCTCGGCTCGCCATCCAGCATCTCCAAGGTTACAAGCCGTGGGGTCGTATGTTGTTCAGGGTGTGCAAACGCTTCGTCGGACGGGTGAGGAGGCTTCATGCTGGAGGATGGTTTGGAGGGAAGGATTATTCTGGATATCAGGGCCATGCCCCCTTCTCAGACATGATGGCTAGGCTAAGCAATCCCACTCCCTTTTATCCATTCGAGAAGCGAAGACATCGTCTGCAGGCAGGAAACTTCCCATACGTGTACCAAGCCGCGGCACCATTCCCGGGGGTGCGACAGTGTGAATATGGCCAATCTGGAGAAGAAATCGATGGATGGCACAGAAAGACCCAAAGGTAGCAGAAATGTAACATGTCTCATTGTGAGCGATCATGGTCAATTGAAAGCCAATTGGTAGTACGGGTCGGCTCTAGATACAAGACATAGCGCAAAGAGATCACAATCAGTTTGCCCCAATCTCGGGAGGGGTAAATACCCGTATCGACTCAAAAGATTCGGATTTCCATGTGGGTCCGATGAACCCTGCAAATTTAATCTGATTGGATGAGATGCCAGTTTTACGAGGTTGTAAGAACGCACAGCTGTTACGAACTGCGGATAGCTTTTGAGCCAGTCAGATATTGCAGAGCAGGGGTATCCAGACCCACCAGGAAATCCAGATCTTTTGAGTCGATACGGTATAGCACAGAAGACCCTAGCTCAGCACGTCCTGTGCTTATAGGGGACTTCATGGGCCTCACGGCCCCCTGGACGAAAAATACACATACATACATACATAGCGCCTTAGTGAAGACCAGGGTTTTATAAACGCCCGCTGTTCTTAGTCTAACAGTGAGCTTTGAACTTGAATCAGCATTTGTTGGTTGGCAGGTGTAATCGACGCTTTACTGCTTTCCCTCAATGCAATTGTTGGAGTTTTTGCCCGAGGTTTAGCCGACCACGGGCTGGTTATCGCCCCGCCAACCGTTGACAACATCATCTCCGCCTGGAGCGCCTAGAGACATCAACAAAAATTTAACAACGCCAACGACTCCAAGACGCACGCTCGGTGTCACAGAGACGTATTGAAACAATTACTGCTAAATCGCGACATTGAATTCATTTGCGAATATTTATGCCTGTCGCGTACTCGAGTTTTCACGATCCGCACCTCTCATGAACTTTACGCAATTCATTGAGAATTGGCTAGACGCCATTCCGAACTCGTCTCCTGTCAACTTCACTCAAGATCCAAGACCGAGCCTTTACCATTCATCACACTCCAAAGTTGGCAAAATCCCCAAGCCATACTGGATACAGATGACTCCTCCAGCATCGCATCAGGGTAATCCCGACAGGGAATCTTCGCCCAAAAGAAAAAGATACGAGTCTCCTGAGAGCGATGCCCAAAACAACGGTGAACTCTTCAACGACGACGAGGAGCGTACTCCACGTTCAACTACGGCATCTGCGCCCGTTTACTCGCATCAACAACATATCCCTTTTCGTCTGACCAACATCCCCAGCATCCCTCCGTCGGAGTCATCTCACACCTCAAACCAGTCACCATCTCCGGGAGTATCAGATGCTTCTCAAAGCAAGCGGGGGCGCCCGAAAAGTCCTGTCAAGTCCCACAATAGCCTTTTGGCCTTGAAGGTGCCGGTACATTTTCGGAAAATGCGCATCAACACAATGGCCATGTTGCCTCCAGACGTGCATGAGCTATTCCGAAACATACAAGACGTTAGCGACATGGAAGGCGTCATCCCATGCGAGGTTAGCCAGGCCATTAAGTCGCTATCTGATCGAGCCAAGGATCGCTGGTTCTATCGACAAAGCAACGTATCAACGCCGGAATCGAGCAGTATCGGTCTGAGACGGATGTCGCCAGCCGCAGAGCTAGACCTTTTGCGCGAAATCGAAGCCGATGCAGAACAGTGTGATCTTCGCAACTGTTCGGAGGCATCTTGGAACATGTGGGTACACATGCCTCTTCTGAAGTATGCCCTCTCGGGCCATCCCACAATCCGCGTGGAGCCATCGATGTCGGCCAAGATCGCGACTCCGTTTGTGCCTACTACGGGCGGCCGAGGTGGGGGAAGCGTGATCGAGAGTAAGATGGTCGATTTCTCTCTCCTTCTCTGGCTGAATAAAGGGAGCCCGCAACTTGAATCTGACGATATGCCCCCTGAGGCTGATGCTCGGCTGATGGCTGCTATTGCCAACAAAGTCTGGGCCCAGCCCCGCGACTGTCAGTCGGTCAACCAATCCATGTATCCACCAATGCAATTTGCCCCTATTGCATGCAACATTGAGACTAAGACATCAACCTCCTCCAACCAAGGTAAGCTGCAGCTCTCGGTCTGGACCACTGCATGGTTGCTACGCGTTGCGAAACTGTTTCCGACGGCTAGTACCATGCCGACAATCCCGCTCCTTCACGTTGTAGGACACGACTGGAAAATCTCTTTTGCATACTTGCATGGAGATCACGTCGAGATTGTAGGAGAACATAAGATTGGAGATACCAGTACGTTGCTAGGCCTGTATCAGTTAGTTGCGTCGTTGAGAAGCCTCGCGGATTGGATCGCGACAACGTACCGGAGGTGGGCGGAACAGGTGTTTCTAGAAGAGGTATAATTGAACAATTAAATGTTTGAAGAGGAGTTCCCTAACCCCATCCTCGGTTGCCTGGGTGAAAATAAAGATTGAGTGGTTAAGCTAAGCGCCTCATCTCGTCAACGAAGACGCCCCGGCCTGAGTAAAGTAATTTTGATCAGTTGGTACAAAGCCGGTAGCCTAAGCTTTTCAGAAATAGGTAGTAGCTTGAACGATAGTATAGGCTTGAACCGGAGTAGGTGAATGACCTTACTCAGTGGTGGGTTGACCATAGGAACGCTTTCCCTCGTTTAAGCAGATGTGCATTAGACGTCCTTGCTATTCCGGCCATGGCAACTGATTGTGTGAGAGCATTCAGTCTTGCGAAGCTTACAGTCACCTCACACCGGCATTCCAAGCTTGGATTGAGCATTGAGTCGGTCCAACCACTGAAGAACGGGGTCAGGGGAGGGCGTGTTACTCTAGAAGGGCTATGCTTGAGCAAAAAGGTCGGTTAGAGCCTAGGGCAGGATGCCGAAGCTGGGGATAGCTTCACCTGACCTATGATATATTAGATTTCTACAATCGATCAGGTCATATATAGAGGGCAATTATCAGATCAGATCAGATTTAGGTCCTGATCTGATTTGATTGATCTGACGGCAGCCCTGGTATCAGCGAGTAAGAACCAACGGCCAGGTCTTCTAAGTACTTCCCATGGGATGTTTGTGTTTCTTGAGCACTATGGATAGGGGGTATCAAAATCAAGTTGTTAAAAACTAGCTACAATCAACTCATCACCGATGCACCGCAGTCCGAACATTTCCGTTCTGAATCTATCGTCTATGCTAACCATTGACTTCGCTGACTGACCAGCCATTCAGTCGTAGCTTCACAAAACGGTCCAGCTCAGTAGAGCCATCTTCCCGAACACCATGTTCCTCCAGGTCCTGCAGTATTCTGTCGATGTATTCCCCTGCAGCAGACAGATGAAGAATGTGGGCAATGGCGTTATGAATCGAGAGCAGCCGGGGCGAAGGGGGATCAATGGTTCGTGATTCGGTGAGGTAGAGCGTTCGAGTGATGGGAAACTCGTACTCCATGATATCTTGGATGAAGGTATTGATTCGGTACGTATGCAGCTCTTGGTCAACGGGCTCGAAATAGATCTGGAAGTCACCGAAGAAGCCGTGCAACCTATGAGTGAGGGTCAGGGCATTACGAGGTCGATCGATTTCGGTTCCTTCAACCAGGAATGCAGCCCCACTGTCGAACATATTAAGAATCGCCAGTGCCGCTTCCTTGGAAGGGTCCTAGAAGAACGGCAATGAGTAAAGGAGGACGGGTTATGAGAAGTAAAAGCACGTACCAGTTGGTTGCTTGCATTGAGCTGAGTGAGTGAATGTGGCATAATATGCGCAACTTCAAGAGAGTCGTAACCCTGCCCCTTCACAAGAGGGTTTCTATCATCATCTTGAGCTACGCCGCCTTGTCTACGCGCATCTTGCATGACGATCACGGAGCAGACAAGCACCCCGAAGAGCTGACACACGTTCTGGCGTTCCAAGGAAGTTCTGTCCTTCGCCTCCCTGAGCTCGTTGGACTGCTGAGTGGGATGCAGGGGAGGGCTGAGGAGTCTTCTTAGTAGACGATTTCACTGTGAGAGTGACGGTCAGAGAGCGACGCGCATCACGCGCAGGCGATGGTAACATACATGGTAAGAAGAAGTTCTCGAACAGGTACTCTGCAAAGTTGACGAACGAATCGCGGAGCTTTGCCTGTGTGGCTGCATCGGTCAGGTCGATGTCCTCCTGCTCCGCATCAATTGCAAGGCCCGCGGACTCAAAGAATGCACGCAAGAAGTATCCCTTGGACTCCTCAGAACGCGCATACTCGTATGTGAGCCGGACAAGTTTCACTCGGTCGTAATCCTTGCAGCTGCTGTCGGGAGTGTCGAAATGGTTCACCAACTGATTGAATCGGCGACCAGCTGAGAGGCGTTGAGCCGGGGTCAAGGGAGGTTGTGCGGAGAAATCGAGGATCCCTTCGAGCGAGGATTGATGGCGATGAAGCGCTTCTGCAGGCGGCATCGTGAGAATGTCATGAGGTTGGCGTTGCGGTGGAGTTAAGATTTGCAAAGAAGTTGGTTGGTGAAGACCTCAAGGCGACGATGATATCCTGTTGTGCGTGTAAACTTTGATGAGACGCGGGGTTGTGATATTTTAGGTAGGCGGTGAGGCTGATAAGCGGGCACAATTATCTTATCACCGACATTCACTTAGGTGGGCACTGCAGAGTACCTGTTGAGTGCGACACACTGTGCTTGGCGTATCCTTCTGACAGGCCATAATCGTGTCACGACCCATACCGTATTATCTTGCAAAGGCAATTGATAGGGACGCATTGACTGCCTTCGCTGGTTGACTAAAGATCCTTGATCATTTGTTCATTGAGAGCGAGAAGAGGCAGGAGTCCCGACCCGAAAAGATTGTAGCTATTGAACATAACAGAAACTTGCTCTTTAACGCAGTTGTATGCCTTGAAGCGGATGATGCCTGGTTCTCCTTGCTCACGGCGACCTGGATTCAAGGCTCCAGTAGACATAGCCTTAGACTTATAGTCACCAATGTCACGAAGGAGAAAACCCTGGAAGTAGGTAGCGCCAAATCGAGCGCTAGGTTTGACTTGAGAGAGCTTCTCATGAAGGTGGTGATGGCATTGGCTCTTCCAAAGGAGAGTGTAGGGCTCTAATCCCGAGGGATCTTGAGGATCAGGACTAGTGGCATGATCCCTAAACCCAATATCCAGCTAGCACGAGCGAATATCCAGGTGCGCAGGGTCCAAAGCTTGAAGTACAATCTCTTGGAGGAGATTCAGGGTTTCTTGGAGAGTTTCCCGACCGAAGGTATTTTTGAGATCGTGGGACTGGAAAAGCAATCGAGGATCTTTGAAGTATGGAACTGATTCCCCTGACCGATTTAAGATCCGGCATGAATTGGCATTCTTGAGGACTGATTGCCAGAAAGGCATCAAGTACTGGGCCGGAATAGCATACCGGAGGTGTAAAGGTCGACTCTCATCCTCTGCTCTTCATCGCTTATTGCCCGGTTTCTCCTGGAATGAACGAGACTTGGCATATGCGATTTCATATGTTCGGGGTATCTCCTGCAGGGTCGGTCCCGAAATAGTTTCGTAGGCTGCTGGAATAATGATTTGGTCATAAAGGTCTTTCTGCCGTTTAAGGCTCAGGGCATTCTTGATTGTCGAGGTGCTCAGATTTGAGTCGCAAGCAGCATGGGGGAAAAAGAGGAAGGCGGAGAAGCGAACACATCCCGTGTTGAATGTGCCAAGAAGAATGTGCCTTGTCTTCGCTAAGTGAAGTCCATGAGGCTGGATCACCTGGTCGGTGGAAAGATTGAGAGTAGGAGATGGAAGAAAAGAAAGTCGAAAATCGTTGGGCGGTCGAATCGCCTGAAGGCCCGTTGCCCCTAGCCAAATGCTATCGATGTCCGACTGTCGCGCTATTAAAACCCGTGAATGCAAAAGTGGTCCTTGTGACTTTCGGAAGGATAAAGGCCGAGTTGACTCATCCGACAGAAAGCCTTGCCACTGGTGAAAATAGTCACTGGTATTATAGGAGCCGCTGTCACCGAAGACCGTTGAGAGGGGCAGAAGGAAGTTCTGTAGATGTTGAGTGAATTCTTGAAGGGTTTGAGCATGTTCTGGTTCATTTGCTTCGACCGGGTTCGGGCCTGTGGTAAGCCTTTTCAGTATCGCATGCTCAACGAAACTTCAGTTGTTGTTTCTGAACTTACAAGGACATGTCGGGCTGAAGGAATACCGGAACACTTGGTCATACACTGCGCTACCACGCTCAATGAATTCGAGGTTGTCATGGATTCCTTGTGTGCGTAGAGCTTGAATGAAACATGCAAAGGCCGAGATTCTTGACCTATGTGGAGAGATCCGTGGGGGAAGAACCCCCGGTTGGTGCCTTGGGGGAGCAGCCGGCAACGAGTCGGAGTAACTGGGCTTTGGTAAGAGGAATGGACGAGTGTTCTGGTGAGCGAGGTCGAGATTGTTGGAATAGAGGTTGGAAGAGGACAATGTCGCTGGGGGTGCTGCCGTAAAGCTTGTCTCAGGTGCTGTTGTCTGACTGTACAATTGTGGAAGCGGTGGCCGCGAGGGGAGACATGTTGATGACGCTGCAGTCTCTTGATGATCAAAGAGGCTCGTTTGGACTAGAGTTGAGTTAGAGGGTAGGTAATGTCAGGCATTGGAGAGAGAGGGAGGGGGGAACGCAAATGGAGAAAGTCTTACCAGGACCAGGACCAGGCACAGTCATATGTCCAACAATTGGGGGTGTGTCGTTGGTGTTGTGGATTGGGCGGACTGTAGAGTAAAGAGAACAATCTTGTACGTATTCGGCCTGTCGTTTTTGACGCTGCTCGTATCGGTGCTTCCGCGAGCGGTCCCGAGCGCGTGCTCTCTTTTCCTCGAGTGAAAGCGCCCGACGACCCATGATTTGAAAATGCAATAAATTATTTCTTCATACACGCTTTGTTGAAGTATATGCCTCAATAGTCGTCTGGGGCGCAACCCTTTTGCTTTATCGCTCCTGGACAACTCAGCTCCTCCATCCCCTTCCATTTTGATTTTCGCCTGGTCCGTTTGACATATCCAATCGCTGACCGACATCCTTTGCTTTTTTTCTGCCACCTACGGGAGCCAAATAACATGATCTACGAACACGAGACATCATGGGCGTAAATCTGAGATATTCATTGGGCAAGAAATATTGTGAAACATAAAAGAAATGAAGAGGCGCTTTTCCGAGGCTGGGTGTAGAGGTGTCCGGATTATCATTTATTGCGGTATCCGGATTATCCCTTATCTTATCAAATGAGCCGGGGTACCGTGCTGTTCAACAGGGATAGCGTTCGATTTAAAACCAATGCGTACTAGTTCCTGGAATCGACAAGGGTGCTGTTCGTCGAAGACGCGAGCTTATTGGCTGAGTCCTCCCGAACACAAGCGAAATCCGACACCCGAAACCCATCATTGATCCCGCCCCATCCTCAGTAGGCACTAACCATCATCAGCCCTCTAGCTCCCGGATTCCAGGCAAGCCCACGAGGACGGAGTTGATCCGGCTACGAATCACAAATCCCCGTCCGTACCTTATGTCCGACATCTGCCAACGACTTCGCAACGGAGATGAGTCCGCGAAGAACGCTATCATCTGCCATGCTACGGGCGAGCAGATGGACTCTCGGCACCGCTGCGATCAGTGCGACGACCATGATCCTCTTCTTGGCGGAGGTAGGGTTGTCCAGAAGTTTTTCCTCGGTGCCTGTTCCAACTGCTACCAAGGTTGCCAGATATCTGTACTGCAAGGGGCGAGGAGGAGTATCAGCCCTCAATCAAGGTCTGTTCAAGCATCAAGAGGAAGAAGAGGGGCGTTCAAGAGACGAAGGCCTACGATGAAGAGTCATTTAAGAGTTATCGAAGAGGCGAAAGACACAATATTGAGAACAAGTTAGTGAGCGTAGCAAGTAAGATGGATGGGCTAAGCAGCAGTGTAGTATTAGTCCTTTATTGCGACTAGAACAATTGTCTCGACGTGCCTTCAGTGGTTGAGCTGCGAACATGCATGTCTATATAGACAAAACGTGTGACCATGAGATGCAAGCCGTCCTAACTAGCTGCACCTATAACCCCACACTTGAGCCTGAAGTTCTCTTTGACTTCCTAAATCAAAACTTTCATGGTTTCGACTCTCAATGTGCCGGGAATTTGTAATTAAGGCCTACTGGACTGGGGGAGGCTGTGTAATTAGCAAATTCGATAAGATTGAATACCGACAGGAGTTGTGCTGGTAAAGTTCTAGCAAGGTATTCGGCATCGCCATTGATACCGAAGTATCGACTCCGGTTCTCGACCGGCTAGAGCTCGAATGTCATGATAACTCCGATCAATTAAACCCGGCCCTCCCGGAGGTTTCATTTATTTACGGGGCCATCCAATAACCACTCCTGTTCCATTGATTACATCTACTGAGAGCGGCCTCCCGTTCCTTCAAACTCCAACTTGAGGAATTTTCGGCTATTTTCTATTAGGAGGGAATAAAGAAGCGATGACAAAGCTGATCGGATAGCGAACACCCTATATGTCTAGAATAGACCTATTAAGTCCCTCTAATTAAATTCATTCAACGGGGCAAACGCTCCTAGGTATATTAACCCTTCTCTGCGGGGATATTTTTAAGAAATGTGTTATAGGATGTCTCGTCAAGTGTCAACTTTGCATACTGTCGTATCCAATTCTCCGATTGATGCCGATCCGGGTTCTTTGAGATATCCCGTACATCCAGCGGACATTGACTCTCGAGCTGCTCTTCACACTTTTTCGCCTCTCCCTCAGTCTCCTGCTCAATGCTGGTATCGCCCTGAAGTAGGTACGGGTCTTCGGTTGATATGCGGCCGAGGACGATGTTGGACATGGTTTGCGGGAAGTAGTAGCTTTTGCCCTGGTCGCTGAGGCCCTTTTGCGCGATGAGTAACGTAGACTTGGCAGCTCTGGGATCTGAGTCTCCTACATCCATAGGGGATGATGACGAGTTGGAGATAGAGAGTTCCTTTAGCTTGCCGAGAGCCATGAAAGCAAGCCTGGCGAGGTATTGGGCCAGCATCAAGTTCCCATGCTCGAAGCCGTGGCGGAGATAGTATATCCGCAGAATCGTTTCGAAAAAAGCTCTGCATTCGGCTAGAGTGTTCTGGAGGTGGTCTGTCTCGAGAAGAAGTGATGGAGAACCGACGCCTTGTTCTGCAGCCAAAAGCTCGTAGAGCTGGATGAGAACATGGTAATAGTGTAGGCTATTCAAGATGTCAATTTTATGATTCCTTGGTTAATAGAGAAACTTGAACTACCAACTGGATCTTGAGCTGCGACGGAAAGACAACGTTTGATGGCGCGAGGAGGTCTGGTAAGGTATCATGCCAGGCCTTAAGGTCTCTTATTATGTCTCCTACTTGCTTTACTCCGCGTTGAACTAGGTCGTCCTTGTCGTCGGTTCCGTAAGCTTTGACTATCGCGCTGTTAAGAATGGTGCTGAAATCGCTCTTGGCTTTGAAGATATAGCGATACTGTAGTGGCACTAGAACTTCGGTCGAGGGATACTTGAGCCAAATCTCGCCGTACCAATCGGGGTCATGCGAAGGATCTGGCACGGCGGTATTTGGTGGCCTTACCAACAGTGGTACCGTCATGAACTGGTAACTGAGTATACTACCCTATGTTAGTTGACTTTGATTATGGCATCAGTAGTCCATCGTCGTAAATATCGTACCATTGCCAGTGAAAGAGAGACCAGGCTGTAAAGTTATAAGAGTGTCGTAACCTTGGATCCTCCACATTCGTCGAAGCATCTAACAGACCCAAGTCGTTTGCGATAGTAGTAGCCTGGATTAGGTATGCTGAAGCCAGCCTGTCCATACCGTATATGGTGAAGATCGAGTTCATAACAAGACCAGCCTGTAGAGTCGCCAAAGTCCTTTCTTGTGGCATTTCGGCTTCCCAAAGCCTCTTGGCTTCGGCGAGGAACTGATAACCGAGAGAATCAGGATTCCAAAGTTCCGTCCGATGGGGAAGGCCAGTATGACAGTGCTAGAAGAAATCACGGTAAGTAACATTTATAATAAGCAGAAGAGGGAGGGGAGTAAGAGCTCCTGGGAAGTGAGATTTGAAAGACTTACACATCCAACCGCGAGAACAGCATTGACAAGGAGCGGAGAACAAAAGGTGCCGGTACCAGCTATCATATCGTCCAAGAAGTAATCCTTATGGAAGAAGGTGAACCAGTCGTATTCTTGAAGGAAGTAGGCATGTAACAGCGTCCTCATCAGCCCATCATCAGTGTGGACGGTAGTGTATCTCGAAGGTACAATCTCGGCCAATCTAGTATCGACGATGGTAGCTGCGTGGAAGGGCTTTAGATAATGCGCCTTGAACTTCTCGTCGTTGGGAGATAGCGGTTGCGAGGGCCGGGGATTATCGCCCGCATTCCACTCGTATACCATGGACTTCATGAACTCATTATTGGGCGACTGTAAGTACGCGGGCATTTGTGATGAGTAGGGGAACTGATATCGATATCTCGACTCTGGTACCAGATGGACCTGGAGAAGAAGATCAGCCGTTGTAAGCTGACGCATGATAGTTTCCGGGTCAGCACCGGCTCGTATACGCCGGAAGATCTCGAGGGCTTCGGATTCTGGTCGAGTTTGTATGGCGCGGTATACAACAACTGCAGGGTGCGATTCTTGCATTGCCTCGAACCTTTGTCTGAGATCACTCTCCACCGGCTCTCTGTAGATGCACTCAATCCTCCTCGCCTGACATTGGGAACACCGTGGGCGGGCACCGTGGGCGGGCACCGTTACACTAGGCGAGTTTAACCCGTAAGCCTCAGTATAATACAAGGCGGATATTGGTTCTTTCGATTTCTTACCTTGCTTTTCCGCCGCCGACAGGATTCGCAAGCCAAAGTTACTTGACGTCTCCTTCGTAACACCTGAGTTGGAGCACCTCCCGGAGTGGAAGACTGGCGTCGAGGAGCTGGGAGTAAGGGTCGTAAACCCGCATTACCAGCCCCTCGGCTCGACTCAGATGACGATCCTGGAGTGGGCAGTTGCCCTGGCGGTCTAAAGGGATGCATTTCGAGATGGCGATGTAGAAATGCTCTTTCTCGCTCTTTATTTACTTTATATCACAATTATCAAAACGTGTCGAAGAGGTGCAATGCGAAAGTGCAGCAAGCCAGATACGCCCGTTGTGGAACTTACACTATATCCTGTGAGGAGGTTATCTGACGTCAAGGTGGCTGAATGATGATGTGCCTGAATGCATCGCTGATGGCTTCTATGGAGTTGATTGATTGGTTGATTCCATGATTTCCAGCCATGCCCTGTAATTTCCCCTAAAAAATTGTCTCTTCTGGAAGCTGTTAGTGGGTTGCTAGGGGAGGGGCATTTTTCAGGCCACTCGACCACACTTTTGTCTTCAAGGCACCATCGGCGTCTTAACAGACACAGATGAGACCTTAGAAGAGTTCATCTTTGCAATAGCTGGTCTCGACACTCAGTCGGACCCCACGACTGCCTTCAGAACTAGGGCACTGCGGCAGCAGCTTTGGCAAAGGATGTGAGAGAATACTGGTCCGTTCAAAACCATGGGTTAACCACCCGCGTCTGCACATCCCGCTGACGTGCGACAGGCTTGACAAGGAGTGCCTTTGAGCCGATGCTAAGCTGTGCTTTTCTTGACGTGCTTTAGCGAAACCTACAGTAGAGGGGACTACGGGTAGGAGATCTTCCTTTCCGAGGGTTTGAGTTTAGCTCCCTTGAACCGTTGAGGCGGGATAGCTGAGCCCAGCACGCCCTGTGCCCCAGTCGGGGGGGGGGCCTGCCCGGACGAAAAAATACTACGTACACATACATACATATCCAGCGATGCCCGGTTAGTGGGGGCCAGCTAACAGCCGGCACATGCTGCAACTCAAGCTAAAGACGCTCACTGATGCTAGCGCGGCAGACAGCTTCACTTGTGTGCCGAGCTGGTGTGACATCCAACTAGCAGCTCCGTGTCGTTCAGGGACTGCGATAGGCTCCCAAGGTCGGGGCAAGCCATCTAATTGTCAGGATGATGGGCGAAGGGCATTGTCATCATTGCGGGGGGACCAATATCTGCCACGCAATGCCATCGCCATTGCTGAACCCTGCGCCGAGCGCTCACTTACCCCAGGGGTAAAAGAAGACGCAAGGTTATTCTGTGGCAACAGCCAATGGCAGCTCAAGGAGCCTCCGACAGACTGAGCCAATCACATAGTGCGGACATTGCTCCGGCTCACGGCACTTTGTCGAGGGGCGTGCCTTGCGAGGCATCGAATTTACCGTTTAGCTGTATCCGATGCAACCAACAGCTTTCTCTGCCTTGACTCTAACTCCCAGCCAGCATCTAAACCCCAGCAATGTCCAATAGATATCGCCAGCTGCTCCCTGCTCCCAGTCCAGGCGATACTCCCTCGAACTCGCATCCATCGGGCTCGTCTTCCACTCGCTCCTCGGGCGACAAGCCCCTGAAACGACAACGGATTGGAACACAACTAGCATGCAATGGGTGCCGCAAAAGGAAGACCCGCGTGAGTGCATTTACTGTCCCCCTTCCCCCTTTGCCTCCTTAACTCGGATACCTAGTGTGACGGACAGCGGCCTCGTTGCGAGGCCTGCCGACGACGAGGCGAGAACGATCCGTGTACCTACGACGATAGCCGCAACCAGAGCCAGCCGACCAGAGAAACGGAGCAAATCCTCGAACTATTCGAAGTTATGAAGTCTGTCCCCGAGAGCCAGGCCATCGAAATTCTGCGACTTCTTCGATGCCACAACGAACCCGAGGACATCCTGTCCACTGTGCAAGCGAACGGGAGTTCAGAACGCCGTCTATCGACACAAGAATGGCTTCCTATATCCACAAGGCACTCGGGGCTGGAGTACGAGCTCATGTTAAGGAATCCAGTATCCTTCCCGCCACTGCAGCCCGTCGAGTCCAACATCTTGAAGTCAGCCACACTGCCCTGAGGAATTTTTCCTCGTTAAAGATCATGCCTACGCGTTGTCGCGGGCCGTCTAGACTCCAAGCTGACACTCTGAAGGACGGTCCTCAGCACCAGCCATCTTGCAAGAGCCGATGGCGAGGCGAGTCAATCACCGTCCGTAGCT
Organism: Ascodesmis sphaerospora; assembly: GCA_027569015.1. Taxonomy (NCBI): domain Eukaryota; kingdom Fungi; phylum Ascomycota; class Pezizomycetes; order Pezizales; family Ascodesmidaceae; genus Ascodesmis; species Ascodesmis sphaerospora. The sequence continues at coordinate 175,069 of JAPPUR010000045.1, read as the reverse complement.
AACGTCAGCCTGTCGTCCGATCCCGAAGCCAACCCATTCTACGCGCAGTTTCCCACGAAAAGCCACATATCCACATTACACCTTTGTGATGCGCGACTGGAAGAATTAGACATGAGTTTCTGGACTTCAGTCTCGATTCCAAATGATCTCGCTGCCAGAATCATTTCGTTATACTTGGAGACGGACCATCCTCTCCCAGGGGCCTTCGACCCTAACCTATTCATCGAGGATCTTGTCAATTGCCGCTTGAGGCACTGTGGTGGACTACTTGTCAGTGCTTTGATGTACTGGGGTTGTGTAGGTGATCATCACATGCGTAGCAGAGGCCTCTTGCCTCGCTGACAAGGAGACTGCAGCAAATGTATAGCGCATCAGATCCCCAAATTAAAGAATATTTGCCTCGTTTTGGTGAGGAGGCAAAGAAGCGCTGGTCGGATGACAAGGCCACTGATTCTCTTTCAAATCTCGCCGGCACGCAGTTGCTGGGATTGGCCTACTTGGGTGATGGCAAAGATCACCACGTCTTGACGTACGTGTCAGAAGCAAACGCCATGGGTACACGTATGGGCCTGTTTGGAGTCAAACCCGACGTGATGGCGAGCAAGGTTCGAGAAATAGCCCCTGAACTACAAAACGCAACTTCATATGCTGCCTGGGGCACCTTTAATTGGATAGTGTAAGTCGACAACACCTGAGTGGACATTGGACGATCAGAGTGCTCATGCGTTTAGACATATGGCACTATTCTATCAACAACCCGGCCTCGCATACCCAGAATACCCTCCCGTGCTTCCGATACCCGGGCATGGGTGGCACCGCGGCCCCGGCGACGGCACTGAATCTATTGGAGGGTCTCTACAATCAATGTATATGGGAGATACCTTTCCAGTCCTCTGCCGGTTCTGGCGTATTATTCACGAAGTAACATTACGATATTATCGCGATCAACCCCATCCACGTGGGCCTCTGAGCAATCATGTTAGTCTTGCGTTTGCTGAGTACAAATATCGCGAGCTTATCGCTTGGGCGGAGACTCTGCCACCATCCATGCTGCGCTCAGAAAAGAATCCGCATCACGTTCTCACTTTTCAGTGCGTTACAATGATATAACCCCTATCTACGGTTACATTGCCAACCAACGTTCTAACCTAGTGACTAGCCTCTGGTTCCATGCGGCCATCCTAGATGTTTTACGCCCTTTCACAACTCAAGCGAGGTCTGCCTCAAAACCATTAAGACTTAAGACCTTCCCCAACAAGAACAGCTCGCCTGATGTTGTTTATAAGGCATCGGTGAACCAACTGAAGCGCCTGGTAGTGGTGTATCGTAATAACTACGCAACTTCGACTCACACGATGCTCTGGCACACAGCACTGATCTATGTCGCAAACGCTATACTTGACGACACGAAAGACACTGCCTGGCGCTTTTACCTGCCTTTCTGCATTCAGTGCTACGGGAGCCTGCGGCAATCGTACCGTTTCGCGGAGGCTATCGGCCGCAGCCTGCTTTCCATGACACTGCAGAAAGGAGATCTATCGGCGAGCGAGGCGCGAAAGATGATGCAGCAATTTGAGGAGAATAAGCTAAGTCAACCGTCAGAGGATATTCGAGCTACGTTTATGGCTGACCTGAACCTCGCTATGACGGATCCTAAGGAGGCGAGCGTGGAGAGTCTGGCCTACAAGTTTGAGGATATAGCGCTCTTCCGAGAGTTTATTAATGACGAGGACATAAGCCAGGACGAGCCGATGGAGGATGAGACTGTAGCCTGGGAAACGCTATGAGAATAGGGTTAGGGTCAAAAGGTTGTGTGTCATGAGCAATGGGTAAGGTTTTAAGACTTCTTGCGGTAACCGACACCGTTTGTTATCCCAGTCGATGCAATCAATCAGCTGCCCATGACCTTTTGCAAGGGTACCACCCGTCGATGAGACACGACGGTCACCCCGCTCAGATGTTGAGAAGCTCGATATGGTATGCAGTTACAGGCGGTGGCGCGAACTTGACTGTGAGAAGGAGCATAGCCCAAGGCCTCTTGTCGAAGTATCCAGGTAACCAATCTGGACTCCTCCGATTTGGATAAAAGTTGAGCAGGCTGGGTGGCCTCGGATCTTGACGGCAGGCCTCTTAATCGGTCGGAGAGACTGGTCGGAGGCACGCCATTCTTCTGGGCCGCCTGGTTCTGGGAGATGCCATTTTCTGTGACATCTAGTATGGCCTGAATAAAATCGTCCTCTGTATAAGATAATTGAGGCATTTATGAGGCGACCAAGGAAGGATGGGGAAGAGAAAACTTTGGATGAAGCTTCGAGGAGTCGGGTTGATAAGGGAGCCTGCGGCCCATAGTTTGTAACTTGTTCAATTTCCTTCGCCACTAATTGCCATTCCCGATATATTCTAGGTAGTCCCCATTCTCAAGCTCAAGCGCCAATTTAATCATTGGCGCGTAGTGCCGCATGCTTTGGCGTCTTCCCTGCCGGGGGATGCAGCCTCTCAGGTTGAGAGTGGAAATCGTGGCCCTATACAAGAAGAAAGCCCCGTTAACTGGAACCCAACGAGCATGCACGGACAAAAATGATGTAATTTCATGAAGATAAAATGGACTGGGGGTTCTGCGCACGGACGAAAAGTGTGTAATTTAGTAAATTACAAGCGATCCTTGGTACAGTAGGGAGACTTAAGTGTGTTCTCGAGACCCTCCTTCCTCCTCGCCACACAACAAACCAAACAAACGCTGCACGATCATTTGCCATTTGCACCCACACCACCATGCCCACCGTGTTCAGTGGTATCACAAGAAGGCTTTGAGGAGGAGCCACCATCACCCGTGTTTCTGGTAGTCCATTGGTCTCCAGCGGACTGAGACCGTGCAGCAAAACCACTGGAAGACATGTCTCCTCCACTCTTCGCCTGCAAGGTATGTCAGCGCAGTGAAGCCTTTTCGTTGTGTGTCTGTACCTGGGATGACTGGATTCTGGACGAATCCGACTTTGTCATTTCGTGTCTCGGCATGTCGATGGCTGATGCTTCTTAGTTTGCAGTAATATAATCTAGGCTGATCCAGTACGTATTCTATGATTAGCGTGTTGGAGAGAACACGGAGGTTGTTCATGGACGGGCCCTTGCCCTTAGATATAATAACTTCGCGATGGCATTGCGTCATTTCTACGTCTGAGATATCAAATGGTTGAAAGATTAATCATAGCTTGGTTCGAAGACCTTCGAACCCATTCCACCCGTGAGCAAGTTCGAGAGCAATTCTTAGTCGTTGCTGAACTGCTCCTACTGGGCCCGGTCGGTCATGTTGTCCGGCGGGGTAGGATGGAGGATTAATGTAAAAGCTCGGGCGAAGCACATGGTTGGCTGTTACTTGGAAAGCGTGCTTTAGATCGGTAGGTAAGCCACAATGCGCATCAGAGCTAGCCCCCTTTACGACATGACCTCATCTGAGGTCAGCAATAAGCTGGGAAGGACAAGGTCTGGGTGCAACGAGTCCCCTGGTTCAGCTCCCAAGTACCCTGGAACGCAAGAACGAGGTGCAGCTGGACCGAATCGAGAAACGAGGATGAAATAAAAGGAATAAATGTTATAACAGGAAACCATATGCGACTACGGCGACGGGGAGTGACATAGCCAAAGCCGCTATAGTCTCCTCGATCTCGAAACTGTCCAGAGGCCGAGGCTACGGAAGCAGAGCTGGTACGGCTACCGGATCTTTGACGTAGCGATTTGCAATAGCAAGCGTTGCTGGGACTTATACCATCCCCTTATTTAGGTGAGGAATCATGTACTTTTGATTTGACGCACTTTAATTGGCTACACACCCTCGGCCTGACCTGCTTGGAGGGTTAGGATCACTCAGCAGGTAGGCTATCTCGGCACCAATTGGGCCGAAGAGAAGTCCGGCGTCTTGGTGGCTAGCCGAGTTCTGCGATATTATGAAAGCGCAACTTAAGCCTTTAATAAGGACACTTTGTCAAGCCGCTCGGAATGGGAGCAAGTTTTCAGCGAGGTCATTGGAAAAGAGATGAATAGCCCCTCCTAGTCCAGAGATTTGAGAAGCATATTCGCGAAACATGTCACGATCGTCTCAGTGGTGCCGTCTCAACCAATCGCCCCTCACACCAACACCAATAAGATGTCGGTGGGTGACAAATTCTGACGTTACAGGAAGATTCGGGAAGCCGCCCGGGCAATCAAAGGGATTTGGTCACAGAGCCTGATCATATCAGGATTGTGTCACTGCAAAGTAACAACTACGTTCGCGACTTCGTCCCAGAAGGATAGCCAGGGATACTACCCTGAGAAGTATATCCCATCGCTAAGGGGCTATACACATTACGGATTCGCCATGAGAGCCGCAAGAGGAAATGTCCTCCTTAGACACAATGGCGAGTCTCGCATCTAGGGCATTCGAAGGGCCTCCAGGACAGAAAGAAGAATCCTCCACTCTTTCCACTACAAATCGGGAAGTCCTTATTTTCTCTCCAAGCCCTCGCCAACGGTCCAAATTTACCTTTGACAATATACCTACGTACCTCTTCCGTCTATATGCCCCTCGCACTGGGGGAACAACTACGACTACCGAGGTCACTTCTCCCGCGTGGGGCCATGTCGGGAACTACAAGAAAGACCTATTCCGACTACCACCTGAGGAAGCTGCCAGCAGGCTAAATGCTCATCTTCGGTGGGTTGCGATGCAGGAAGATCGGCGCAACCTCATGTCTTGGTCAAGCTCCCTCCTATTCGTCCTCCAGTACGGCTTGTACCGGGACAGGACGGATCACGACAAGCCGAGCTTGTCGGAAATACATCTGCTTATGCTTGACACCCGCCAGTTCCCGAAAGGCACCTTCCTCAGAGATTTAGAGGCAATTGATGAGTTCCAGAAGCATTCCGCGGATCTGGCAGGAATAAAGACATGGCGAATGTCGGATAAGTACTTTGGGGAATATCTCACTCAGGGACGGCTCAATGTCGACGGCCAGTGTAGCCAGACCTCGATGCAGCAGCTCATTGACATGGGGCTTTTCACTCTCTGTCCTGCTCTAGGAATAACCGGCGAATGGATCAAGTGGGCCATTCCAGTTCTCAATACTCGAAAAGATTTCGACGGGCCGGCCATACCTATCGACGGGGAGAACGTTCGTTCCGCAATCACTATGGCTCGAGCTTGTCTTGGGAACCGCTTGGCCCTCCCTTTTGCCGTCATGCTGTTATCATTACAGCATCGCCAGCACGACGTGCCATGTTCACTGGTATGTTAGGGAGCCCTACAATTAACCCTTCTTTCTTTCAGCTCCTGGTTAATGTATCTTGCGTAGATGATGAATTCGAGGCGCTTGACCTAGGAGGGATGAAGTTTGACGTGGAATCGGGACGGCTCGCTGAGCTGAACCAGTATCGGGAGATGATGCTAGCAATCGGTCGTCACGTCCGGGGTACAGACGCCGTCGAAGTGTTGTATTCGTTTCGGAACCTCTCTATTGGTCATTATGTTGGATTTGCTGATGAATAACCTACATGCTATTAAACGGCTTTATAAGAGATATGCTTGCCGGTGGTAACCCTGGCGGTTGCTGAGATGCCTTTGGCGGAATTAACTTCGAGCTTACCGGGCCTGCACCGGAGGTCATGGGTCCCCATTTTCAGTGTTCATGAGGTGACTTCCCAAGGCATCATTTACCTGGTACGGCATTATCACCACCAGGCGGTTCAGATTCGCGAGGCGGACGACAACATTCAAAACCACGTTCGACGGGGTCTGATCACAAGCCAAAATGCGAAAGCTAATATATCAATTCGGCTCGACTATCAGGGTAATGCGAGTGGTGGAAGCCAGCTTCGTTTGTGCTTGTCAACAACAAAGAACCGCAACGATTGCTCTGAAATGCCCAGACTGGTTGATCCAATACAGTATGTGCTGGCGATTACTTCCTGTGTCCCTAATACCAGATCTTGCGCTTAATACAACGGCGGCACTTGCCCTCGTGGTCCCAAAGTCCGCCGCCAGCAGCGCATGCTTGCATGCAAAGACGTTCGCCGCTGTAATAGAACGTCAGGGATGGAAGAACGAGACAAGCTTGATGGAAGAATTTTAAGCAACGTACCATTGATCGTTTTAAAATAGAATGCACCATCACACTGGGTTGGCGTAGGGCTGCTGCTACAAGTGTGGTCGTAACTTCCTCATGGCGGCGGAACGCATCGAAACTCCATTCTAATATTTCCATCCATGTCGAACATCGCTTCTGGCGCAAATGAATGTCTAGTAGGCCGGATATTCAATCGGGCATTACGAACGGTTCGCATAGTACAGACTCCAGTGGGGAAACCAGCACTTAGGTTTTCAACACTACAATCAAGATTCCTTATCGTATATAACTCTTTCCGGAAGCTTAGCCACTAAAAAAACATGAAAATATTTTTTTTTTTGTGGTTAGATCTATATTCCTGTTGTAGCTGCTTGTTAAACTCAAGAAACAATGCCGTCAACCCTCCTCAACCAAGGCTCGATTCTGGCTAGAGTGGCTGTGAAGGTAATGAACACGCTTGCAAACTCCTTACCCTCCGAACGAAGTTTCTCCGCTATCAGTTTCATACACACGAAAGCTCGAAATCGCCTTACGCCCATGCGCGCGGACATGCAGGCCTTCATTTTTATGAATGACCGCGTATTAGATCGCCTTGAGGATCAGAAGTACTCCCATAAAAAGCGCTGGGCGGAGCTTGAGGAGAAGGACTGGCTGGAACTTGAAGATTCATACCTCGAGTTATTTGTGAATGCGCAGGGCAAGAAGGTCTGGATGGATGGTGTGATGGCCTCCGCCAATGGAGGTTTCGAGTGGGTTGTATTACAGTCGACAAGTGATATATTGGGGGTTGGTACGAAAGTGGAATCAGTGGTTCGAGATTAGAATGGCAGGAGACCAGGGCCGTGAGAATACTCGTTGCCATAGCTATTGTCTAAAAAGACAGGAGGAAATTTGTATGGTACAATTTTGTACGTACAAGAAAGTTGTACGCACGTACAACTGCTTAAATTACAGTACGTACGTACGTACGTGTACAGAAAATTGCATCACTATTCCCGACCGCCAGCAGGTTCTCGCCCAGCACCAGCTTTCCGGGGAAGGGTTTTCTACCGAGTGTCCGATTTCACCGTGAATGTCTGCCGAGAACCACCGGCGCTTACCATCTTTGGCACGGACCAACGCGACGCGAAAACGGGCCCCGTTTCGCGATCGCGGTTCAGAGCCAGAAATGAGAACGGGCCCCGTTTCAATATGGCATGATCCATGTGATAATTGAGAGGCATGATTGGTTCAAAACTAGGAACGGGCCCCGTTTCGGCCTTTAATTCTTGAGTAGTAAGCGCCTTCTTGGGTTAATTGCCCCTGGTCCGTAGTATTTATCTCACCCAAGACGACGGCATCACCATTGCATCCATCCCCCAGCCGCAGGAACTCATGCCACCTTTTCGAGACACGTAGGCCAGACCATTCCGATCACTACTCCTAGCCTCCACCCTATTCTCCCTCCTCGTCTCCCTCCGGACCTTGCTGCATGCCTTCCGCCGCATTTGCCATCATCATCCTCCCACCATGATTCCCAGCTTGCGGTGGCTCCTCTTCTCTTATAGAATCCAGGAGATCCAGGAGACATGATTCTGACTTGGTATCCTTGAATATTGCAACCAACCCCACAGCTTTGCGGAGAGCGAGGAGGAGCAGTATCAAAAACAGCATTAGATTGAGGGTAGGATTTTCGCCAGAGGCCATAGCCCAGCCCAGCAGTGTCGTGAAGGCAAACATGAACACAGCATGCACAACAACGGCGTATTGAAGGTAGTAAGAGCTCTCTAGATTCCTTCCTCTTACCCAGTCAAAAAGACAAGGACGGCCAATCTCGCTGCATCTCTCTTCTAGTTGGTGGAATTTGTGGAAAACCTGTAACCTTTCGGGGTGCTCCATTGGAAGACTCTCCGGGCCGTTCAGAAAAAGCCTTGTGGTAGTGTTCCGATAGGGTTCTCCCACAAGCCTATGAGCGGACCTCCCTATACGCCCTGTGCGGACTTGGGTCGCTCGTCGGTTGATGCTGAGGGATTTGACCCTCTCTTTGTAGTCTGTTTATGCGGTCAATAGGACCATTCAATATGAGCTAGGAAGAGAGGAGTACTTGCCGGCATTACTTTGCATCGCTGCAAAGAGTGGCAAGACGAGCAAGGCCAATGGTACGATCTGGCCAAAACCCATTTTGTCTCGGTCGCCTGACATGCCTGTCGTATTTGCTCGAGCGGTAAATACAGTGACGGTGCCGTACACGTTGCCAGACCAGAGCCAGAGCAACCTCCACACGAAGGAGCCCTGGCACTGATGGAAGGCCCACGACTCAGCAACAAGTAAGACTTTGCCGTGGAGACGAGATTTTGACGCCCGCCCAGAGTCTATGAGGGATGCAGCTCTCCTCTGTAGCCACTTGTTGAGAAGTTTATTTCGTTTTGATGGACGAGTCCCTTCAAAGAGACCTGTGGGCAAGAATCTGGAACGGTGGCGTGGGGAGGCTCTGAGGTTTTGCCTACTTTCGGTTTCGTAAGATGCATCGCCTTCATCTTGGCCGCCGTCACGGCGGACTCGTCCCCGCATGTGTTCCACATCATTAACGCCATGGTAGTTTAGGCTGTCCTGCTCATGAGTCATCCTCATCCGCTGGTCCTCCGGGAAATATATCGCTTGGCTTCTCTGCTGCTCGAGCTCGATGTCATCATCGCGAAGTGTTCGTTGTCTGCTGGCATTACGAAAGCTTCTCTCCCGCGATAGAGAAACCCTCTCCTCCTGACGAGTTTGGGGAGGTTGGCCGGCATCTCCGAGTGGTTTTGACGTGTACAAAAGACGAATGATCTCGATAGTGCCATATAAAATGGATATTGGGACCAGAAGCGACACGATAACATCCAGCCAATACTCCTCGATATGGTAGTCATGGAGAGTACACCTGAAGAAGACATGCGTTTTAGAGTCCCAGGTGGTCGAGAGTTGAATGATAAGCAAGAAGATTAACATTCCTGACCCTGCACTCATCATGATGACTCTTATCAGTTTTGCAGTGCTGTGCTCTTTGAGGCTCTCGATGAAGAATGGAAAACTTCCTAGGTGGACAGTACATGCGAGACATCCCAGGGCTATGATGATGTTTACTGAATAAATGGTTACTTCTTTGTGACTGATAAACCCGGCAATGAGGATGGCAGCTTCGGAAACCAGGATTTGGTCGCTAATAGAGACCATGAAAGCCATAAAGCCATTGATCCGCTCTTTTTGTCCCTCGATGCCTTCCGTGCGACTAAGCCTACTGGCAATCTTCCTGAAGATATTTCGAACGATCTCGCACAAAAGAGCATCTGCGGTGTTAAGAAGTCGAGGAGGGACCGAAAGCGTCGTAAATGCCATGATTAAAGTGATCAGTGCAGTCAAGGATGTGGCGAGGAACGCAATTAGAACCTGTCATTGGTCAGAATAAGTGAACGTCATGGGATAGGGGTTATAGCTTTACTCCGGGGCCAGCAACATCAGCATCAAATGGGACCTCATCATTGGCGACGAGTTGTGAAAGCCTCTTGGATGAGCAATTCATTGGTGTTTTGGGGGTTACACTGATCAATATTCACCCAGGGCCCAATATGACCGTCGAGTTTGCTCTGTCGCAGAAGTGGTACAACCATTAACATCAAACACCAAAGTGTTCCGGCAAGCACTTTGTGGTATTAGAAAGGGAATAGGTAGATCTTTAGGATGGCATCGTTTTTTTGTGAATCGCAAGGAATGGGAAGGCAGCTCACACTGGCTTAAACCCCACGGTCGCAAGCAAGAGGGGGAGTTTTTATGCTAGGAGTCGGGGATGAGGCGAACACGCCTTTACTCAGCCTGATTACCCCCTACGTCCTGATAGCGAGGGGTGGGGTTTGCTTGGAGCTTGAGCCATTGATTGGATGTTGATCTTTGGAGGGCTAGCTCAATGTGTATTTGGGGGCCAGCTGAAAAGCCTGATCACATTGCGTAATCGAGGACACACTGCCTGTCCGTGCCCCACTCGCCGTCTGGCCTCATTACTCTGTGCCACAGGGGAGTGATCCACGATGCTGATCCACAACACCAAGAGCTGTCTCCCCTCTGATCCAATGTCCCGTCAGGATGCACGTCTTGAGCAACACAAAGAGGGTCGTTTGATCACTCACCACCGCTCGGGCCTCCTTCCGACGTACCAAGGTTGACTCCTGTGCCCCTGCAACCTTCTAGTAAGCCACCTCAGCTCTACCAAAGAAAGCAACGCGCAGTTCGGACGGCAGAGTGCGTGACTGTTTTGGTGTTGCTGCAGGTTTGAGCCTCAAGCAGCAATAGGTCAATGCATTTCCAGCAACGTTGGCTAAGAAAATACCGCATCCTGCCAGTTTTATCCGCCTTGGCTGCTGCCAGTGGACAGGAAACTCATGCGTCTTCGTGTGAGGTAAGACAGGAGGCTCGGTTACAACCAACACCTGCAATGCTGCAGCAAGTTTTTTGCTTTGAGGGCGACTAGATACCGCAGACATTGAGTAGGCTCTAAGCGATCTGCACGGGGGGGCCCGGTTTGCCCTACACGACTTGATCAGCTGCCTGCAATTAGGCACCTATCTGGCGTGTGCTCATGTCCGCCCTGCTTGTAAGATTCGACCCCTGCGATGGGGCTGTTGTGGCTGCAGCCAGTCAAGCAAGCCGTCAATGGGATCTTGGACAAGGGTTTCCATGAAAACCAAAAACGGCAATGGATCGACGCAGTTTTCTCTTTCCCCAGAGAAGATAATGTAGATCATCCCCTCACGGTCCCTGATCCACCCGCTCCCCCTCGAAGCCATGCCCCAAGAGCTTTAGAAGCTGGCCAAAGGGCACTCGAGCGATGTTACGAATGTGAAAGCAATGCACCCCAAACCAAGGCTGTTTCCGGCTTTTGTCTTTGACTAGAAACAAGAGGCGTGTAGGCTGGATTTAATTTGATCATCTCCCTGTGAGGTCATCATGGAGTAAATTTTCTTCCATTGTAGCAATCGAGTTGATCAAGTGGCTCATGCTACGCATCACAACAAATTGTAACAACTCTTTTGAGATGTGGCAGGCCCTGCATAAGACAATTAGTCTCTTTCAAGTTTGAGGTAAAGCCCAGCTTAGGACCTCAAAAGATGTTCGATGTTCCCTTCTTTAGTCCTTGTTCGATGCATTAACAAGAGCCTCGAATTACAATAGACTAAACACATTGGGAGCACAATATTGGTGCACCGATTGGCAGGTCTCGTATCGTCATTCATACCGCTGGCTGGCCGAACCATTTGAAGACGGCCCCAATCCAGTTTGGATTGCGAAGCACGGCTCGGCGCGAGCTGTTCTCGGACCTTACCTTAACTGTCATCGGATAATCATGGCAAAGCCCCATGACTGGCCTTTCTGAAGCTTGACGCGTTTGCCATTGAAAGCGCGCCCCTGACGTGATCGCCGCTTTTCCCCTGTCTTACGCCTTGCCACACTTCGCAGGCCAGTGGGTCTTGTTTTGTACCCTCAGCTGCTCAAGCAATAGTCCATTCACGTCTTCGTTTCTGTCTGATCAGCATGCATAAATGCGGGGCCAACTGTCCTCGCGCGGTGCTACTTTTTCTTGCCGCCTGGTGTCCCCCCACCCTGCTTGTCAGCTCCCTTTGTGACAGATTCTTGTGCTGACACCCTCGACTGCTGTTCAACGTGGCTGCCGCCATCATGCCGGCAACTCGTTTCTCTCTTGTCATTCGTCCGGTGCTCCACAGCCCATGTTCTCCTCAGACGGTCAATCGCACTGCACCGCACCCATCTCGGCCCACGCGTGTGACAAGCCAGATGTGACGAGCAGCCCCAAACTCGCAGGCGCCCTGAATTTTGACAATCGCGGGCACTGCCTGAGGAGTTAGGCCAGCCGACTAAGGATGAGGGGTGCGGCAACATTGGATTGGAATTGGGCACTCCAAGGTTACAAGACTGGACGTCGAGTGATTGTCGCACGTCCAAACCACGGCTACTCTCGAACCGAGAGCATTGAAGAATGAGAAAACACCTATACAAGCACCAATATCTTAATCAGACTCTTCCAGCGCCAAATGCTGGCCGCCGAACAACTTGCAGCTCCTCGTCGGAGCCTGCTTCGTGCCGTGCGTCACCGCGGATGCCGGTGATGATTTCTCCAACCCCCTGTTCACCGACCTAGCTCTGTACGTGTCGCAGTTGGCCCGGTGCCACCCGTGTACTGACGGGACGTTGCTTCTAGGCTGCTGGCCCTCTTCGGGGAAAGGGTCACCATGCAGCTCATGAGCAAAGCTATGGGCTGGGCCGACAATGTTATTCTGGCAGTGGGCCCGCTGGGCAAAATCACCGCTATCGTCGGCGCCATCAGGATCGGAGGTCTGCCGTGGTTCAGAGCCATCATTGGTAGAGCGAGGGAGAGCCGTGCTGTCCCCGTTCCGGCCACTGTTTGGTTAGCGTACCGGCACGTCGCTTTTATTCCACAGCCAGCTTTCACGTCTCCTTCGTGTTCTTGCACTGGCAATGTCGAGATAATCGAGCTTCTCCTCGCTCCAGGCGCTACCGCCGAGAAGCAATGTCATGCCGGCCGAAGTCCAATGTGGTGGTCGCGGCGCGCGCCGGCAACATTCTGCAAAAAGGATTTTAACGCTCTAGCTCAGAATTTACATATTATTAGTGGATACGAAGCTTTTAATAGTCCTTCCCTTTGCATTTGATAGCGAAACTTTCGGCATCTCTACCTCATAGACCAGTAGGGTTGAAGTCTTGGGCGCTTTGCTATTGATACTCGCAATCGCCTCAAGCATTACAAGCCGCTTGGCTTCAGCCGTAGGCAATCCTAAAACGGAAGAAGGGCTGGTTTGCCCTAGAGAGGACAGCTTTCGTTGGAGCCTGGTCCATATCGGAGGCAGGGCAGTGTGAAGAAACGCCAGTCGTTGAAACGTGTGAGGACAGGATACGGTTTGTCTGTGGAGGCTGAAGGGATATTTTTGAAGTATCGATTATGGCATAGAGCCTCGCCTTGAGGTCTCTCAACCTCTTGGGTCCCGTACCTGTCTCGAGAAAAGAAGCCGTCCCATCGGTTCGCAGCCAAAACTCCACCCGCTATGTGGGCTGTCGCGTAGCGATGCCTCCGTCGTGGAGTGCTCGTAGCGAGAGCAGGACGTGGCTTTTGTCATCGCCGCCATCGTAGCCGGGATGGAAAAAGTTGATAAACCTGGCTTGTGGCCATTCGTGCTGCCGAAGATACGTCGTGCCTCTTCAATAGGGTCGCGAAGCATCTTTGTTCATGGTGGTATCGGGGTGGGGTTGGTGTGGTTTAAAGTTACGTTGCTCCGGAAACGGCCTACGTGGGCCTGTACTATTAAGAAATAACAAACCGACGTACTCGGAGTTCACCTGGGGGGAGGCACCGCAATATTTCCAGAGTCGCACAGTTCATAGGTCTCCAGGATGCCTGCAGGTAAAATTCTGCCTCCTTACCATCACTTTCATCGACTCCTCCCAAACATTTGGCCACAAAGATAGAGGGCGTCGCGTCTGCGCTCCAAAACCCAATCCCCCCAACGCAACGCCGGCTCCTGTCGCATGCTGGACAAGACGAGAGCTAATATTCTGCAGCACTCAGCGACGACAAATATCCGAACCAGACCAAGTCTACGGTCCTCACTCAAGAGAGCCAAAGATCAACCTCAAACAGCGCATTGTTGGTTGCCGACCGGGACAAAGTCGAAGCTCCCAACGGCGTCACAACGGACGACCGTGATGAAGAGGAAGGTGACGACGAATTCGAGGATGAATTGTGAGTTGCTTGTCTGCAACGAGCTTTCATAAATTACTCATGTCTCAGTTTCATCGTAGAGACGATCAAGAACCACGTCATCGACAACGATGTGAGCATGCTGCGTATGACTTGGCCGCGTATGTGGCTGACGTCTTTCTAGGGTATTCTCAGATTTTTGGTTAAGTGGGAAGGGTTCGACAGCAAGAAAGACTGGACGTGGGAACCCGAGATCAATCTGAAGTATGTACTAGGCACCTCTGATTTATTCTGTAGTTTTCTAATCAGCACATTGTCTTAAGGGTATCGGGAGACGAGATTCTCAACGAATATTATGGTAAGATTGGTGGAAGGGCCAAGATCTTCGAGGAATCATCTAGAGCTGCTAAAACTAAAAAAAGAAGACGGGCGACGAATGACACCTCCGGCACAATGCCCAAGCAATTGCAACGAAAGGAGGCGCACATTGCCGATGAGACTTTATCTGCAACTGCGAAGCAGTGGAGCCCTCCTTCAGGGTCGTGGGAGGATGAGATTGAGACGATCGACGGTTGCGGGGAGGACGACAACGGAAAGCTGGTCGTTTATCTTATCTGGAAGAACGGCCAGAAGACCAAGCACGACACGCAGGTTATCTACAAGAAGTGTCCGCAGAAGGTAGTTCATCCCTCTGTCACACCATCAGCTTATCGGTTTCCGTGTTGACACAATCCAGATGCTTCAGTTTTATGAGCAACATGTCAAAATTATTAGAACGAGAAAAATGCACTGAGAGACGGCACGAGGGCCTTCAAAGGGAGTCACGAGTGTTACACCCTAACCCCTTTGCTTCCTTCATCAACTCGGGTGGGCCACTGAGGAGGAAAAAGATTGTTAATTCAACGGATAAGCAGTCAAAACCGCATTTCTTGTATATAACAATTCATTATCTTGATAAGCGAACGAAAGGATACATAGAAAACCTGGAATGTGCGACTTCTGGAGCATGCGACTGCTCGATGCTCGAACATACGCCTCCGATTAAAACTCGGCGGGTTCTGCTGATAGACCGGCCAAAGATGGCCACTGCGTCTTCCTTTGTCATGCTGTCTCTCGGTCAACTTCGAACCAACTGCTGCCCGCACTTGGAGGTAAATCCCGCTGCCATGCGACGCTCTGTATCCGCGGCAGCTCAGAAGTTGGCCTTAGAGCCGCAAGTTAAGGATCTCCTTTGATTCCTTGCATTTTCCCAACCATGCTCTTTGCCGTAGTATGCCTGTTTGATTTGAGAGGTGTATCCACACAACTAGCTTCTTAGTCCGTCTACTTTCGATGCAGTAAGAAATGAGACGTGGTCGATTGTCGGTGGTGTGACGCTCCCCCCCCTTCAACAGTTCAGGTGTAATACCGTACAAGCGCGAACGAACCGGCTAGGATATATATGTAGCACCAGAGGCAGTGATCTGTGTTTGCCAAACTTGGAATGGTAGACTGGCAGACTGCACCAGGTGTGGTACGCAAAGATCAAGAGGTATACTGAACAACTTACTGAGACCATCAAGAACTACCGGATCAACGCCTCAGAGTGCTGGAATGCAGACCTGGCCGGGATCAGAGTCGGCTGCGTACAAGATCGCATCCAGCGCCTTATTATTCGAAGGAAGAGAAAGACTCGCTGCCACATCCTCGATCCGTCGAACCGGGAGACCTGTACCGTTGTCGGTACAGGTAGCGCTTTAGGCGATATGACTCCGCCCTGGCAGATCTTTAAGGCCCCTCCAATGCTAGATTGGGCGTATCTTGATGTCGATCCGCATATACGCTTTGCGCAGTCAGATATAGCATTTTCCAACGGTCGGATTAGGTTCGAGTGGGCGGTTCATTTTAACCGTCACTCATGGGGAAAGTCTGCTATGGTTACGAGCCCGTGACTAAATCGTGAAGAGTGGTTTGGTTGCAATGCGTATCTACAAGATCCCGTGCGTGAGTACATCAAATATGATGTGCCACCGATTTCTCATGATCAGGTTGACGGGATTTATCGACTCCTTATTCTAGATGGCTTCACCGGGCATGGCGCCTTTGCTTCCAGAGAGTATTGTGCCAAATTCAACATCATAATCGCTCCTTTACCTCCTCATTCCGCAAATATCTCTATCACTCCCAACTGGTTGTTTCGCTTGAACAACTGGCACACTGAAGTAAGTAGATGTCATGGCTTAACCCTTGAGTCTAGCCACTGACTTCGCTGACTGACCATCCATTCAGTCGAAGCTTTACCAAACGATCCAGCTCAGTAGAACCATCCTCCCGAACGCCATTTTCCTCCATATCTTGCAGCATTTTATCGATGTAGTCCCCTGCTGCAGAGAGGTGCAGAATATGGGCAATCGCACTGTGGATGGCGAGTAGGCGAGGCGAAGGAGGGTCTATACTTCGGGTTTCTGTGAGATGGAGTGTTCGAGTGACAGGGAGAAGGCCCCCCAAGAGCCCCGGTGGGAGGAAGGTGTTGATTCGATAGGTATGTGCTTGCTGGTCAATGGACTCGAAAAAGATTCGGAAGTCGCCGAACCACATATGCAGGCTATGTGTTAGGGTCATGGCATTGCGAGGTCGATCAATATCGGTGCCTTCAACTAGGAATGCAGCACCGCTGTCGAACATATTGAGAATCGCTAGTGCAGCTTCCTTGGAAGGGTCCTAGAGGAAAGTACTTAGCAAGGAGGAAGCTTTGTCAAGTGAGAGTTCATACTAATTGTAAGCTTGCGTTGACCTGTGTAAGGGAATGTGGCAGGATATGTGCCACCTCGGGAGCGTCAAAAGCTTCCCCTGCAAGAGAGATTCCATCGTCGTCCCGAGCATCATCACCATATCTGCTCATGCGTTTAAATGCCTCGTTCTGGTCAAACCGGCGCGATATGACGCAACGATGGCGATCGCGGACCAGATAGGCACCGCGGAGAGCTGACACCCGTTCTGGCGTTCCGGCAAAATTTTGCCCTTCTGACTGGGTTCTTTGGACTGCGGAATGGGTTGCAGGCGAAGGTTGGGGAGTCTTCTTAGTAGAAGCCTTCACTGTGAGAGCAAAGATGGTTAGAGATAAACGGGAGACGAAGAAAAGTCAGAAGACCATACATGGCAAAAAGAAATTGTCAAACAGATACTCGGCGAAGTTGAACAAGGAAGTGCGGAGCTCGGCCTCCAGGTCTGCATCGCCCAAATCGATGGCCTCCTCCCCATCCATGGGAAGAGCCGCGGCCTGAAAGAACGCACTCAGGAAGTTGCCCTTGGATTCTTCAGATCTCGCATATTCGTAGGTGAGGCGGACAAGTTTTATACGGTCGTATTCACCGTTGTTGCCGCTGCCAGAAGCATCGAAATGGTTGACTATTTGGTAGAATCGACGGCTGGCTGAGAGGCGCAGAGCAGGTCCTAAGGGAGGCTGTGCAGAGAAATCAATGATGCTTTCGAGAGATGATTGGTGACGATGAAGAGCAGATGCAGGCGCCATCGCCGTGGCGTAGTGTTTGCGATGCGCAACAGTTTTGTAAAGGGGTTTCGTATTGTTAGTGGAAAAGTAATATGGTGAGATTGGGACGAGAAGCGGGGTGTCCTGATGTTTTGGGTAGGCGGTGAGGGAAGATAAGCGTGATATGATGGCAGAATTACCCAAAATCATACAGGTTAGTTTTCAGAGACTCCTGTAGAAAACCACAGTGAGCGCGGAACAATCAATCAGCGCACGGACGAAAAGTGTGTAATTTAGTAAATTACAAGCTGTCCTTGGTACAGTAGGCTCTCTCTGTGGATTAGCAGCTCTACGCTTCTGAAAATGGATGGATTGTGACCGCGAAATTCGTGATTGGCTGAATCCTAGCCCCACTCTTCCGAAAACGGCCAGATTTTGAACGCTAAATTCTGATTGGCTGTAACACTTGAGTCGACAGCAAGGTCAACAACTTTACAAGACGAATATAACAACAATGAGGAATAAAAACTTATCAATGAATAGGTAAGATGAATTAAAATACTCTATTGTAGGCTTAAATTTTATATTTAGTAGTTTTATTATAGATTTAGCGTCTAGTTTGAGTCGGGTAAAGTCTAGTAAAAGTTTAGGCTGTGAGAGTCGGCGTGTACCGTATCGCGTTGCACGGGGGCCGCATCCTGCCGTCTCGCACGTCTCCGCTTTACATCCGCCACAGCCTTGGCTTCAGATGTGGAATACCCTCGAGGCCTACCATGATTACACTATACTACTAGTACGGCATTAGAAGTGAGAAAATTTGACTCTTGCCAGTAAAATTGACAGTTCTCAATTACAGTACTTATACTCATCTACCTCCTTACCTTTCTAACATATACTGGTTGTTTGCTAACTATGGAGTCCTTACAATCTGTACCTCATTCAACCCAGGTGACTTGGTAGAATTGAGGAAATTCCTCTGCACGTCGATCAGGGGCCATTTGCCGCTGGGCTCGTCTTCGGGCTCGTCTTCGGGCAACATCAGCCACCGCCTTCTCTTCTCGACTTGCGTACTTTGCGGGCCGACCTCGTCTAGAAACTGATCGATGTCTATTTTCTGTGCCGCAATGTGGCTGTTGGTTGGCGCAGGTCATGTGATGTATTTGCATAGTTGGTCGGGGGAGACTTGGGGGATTGAGTTGTGATCCCGAAATAAGGGGGGGCACTGGTTTAGGTTGTAGTGGCCTCGGGGCAAGTCGCGGTTGTATAGCCGATGGCGGTGCCTGGCAACTTATTGTATCTTCATGTATCGGCCGAGCCATGGTTAACTTTTGCGACTTAAAAGCTTGCGCACATCCATACGCAATCTGTTTCCGAAGACTTGTTATATGCCGCTCTACCTGCTGACACATTTGAAATTCTAGTTCGGGTTGCAGGTGGTTTGGGATTGCCGGTTGTGGTCTCGTCAATATGTGCGCCTCGCTTTCAACGCCAGACGGGTTTGAGATCGAGGAGTTGATATCACGACTCTTCCCTGAATTCTGAACAGCAGAATCACGACTGGTCCGTAAGGGATTCCGCCGTAACCCACTTGATTTCTTTGATAAGCGGGAAGCAAAGTTCTCCTGACCGCAGCACGGTTCCCATACTTCGTATGACAAAGCTTGGCCGATGTGGCGATCAATCCAAGATTGCCATTGATCCTGGCTCCAACGGAGGTACTGAGGGAGGGGTGCAGGGTATCCCGGCCGCCAGCGGGTTCTCACCCAACACCAACTCTCCGGGGAAGCTTTCTCTACTGTGAGTCCCTTTTCGCCCTGGATATCTATCGAAAACCACCGGCGCTTGCCATCTTTGGTCCTCGGCGCTAGTCCCCCTGGCGTGGGATATGGCAATACCCAGTGGTGTGAAAATAGGTAGCACTGAAGTCGACATACGAATACCTGTGATAACCTACGCTCCGTTGGAGTATGCTGCAATGCAGCATATACCCACTGATGAAGCTTCCGAAACGGTTTATTCTCCCAACAGCCTCGCAGCCGACCGTCATCAAAACCGAATAATGCCTGGGCAGCTTCCTGAGGGCTCTTAACACTCGTATGATTGCCCGATACCGCAGTCATACCGTTGACCAAGGCAGCTGAAAGTCTTTTGCGACAAAAATGGATATGATCGTCTAGGATCGCAGTGCGAACCATCGGGCGGAGGTCACCTTGAATGGAATGAAGGACATCAGCCCTCATTTGCTGCAGACAAATGTGACAGAGCCATGACACAATCTGATCGGTTATAACATCTTCCCTGGGATACCGCCGGAGCCACTCGAGTCCCAAATCAGCGCGGCGACTGACGTCAAAGAAATGCCTGACATGGCCACCATATTTGAGATATCGTTGATGAAGAGTGCCATTCCCAAATAAGACTGAATCAGTAATATCCGGAAGAAACCTCAACAGAGCCCAGTCGATGCGAGGCTCAATCCAGCAGTAGCCATACTGCTCTAATGTTTGACCAAAACCAAGGCCGTAACGTACTTGTGGCAAGCCCGCTGGTTGGGGCAGCTCTCGTCTACTCCACCATAATGCCCCTTTTCGGGAGTAATCATGTCCTCCAACTGCGACTCGGAGACATCGGAGAAACATGTCCATTATCTTGGTTTGCTCCCATGTCGTCAATCCCGCGGAGCACTTGGCTCGGACCAGCTCAAACCCGGTTGTAAACTTGTTAATATTGTGCCAGACAAAATCAACAAAAACAGAACTGTGAACTGCCCATAAATGAGGTGGAGGCTCCGGTAACTTGATGGAGCGGGTTTCGGGGGTTAAAGCGCGTAGGACCGTCAGGACATTTTGAAACAAGGCCCACGAAATACGATATTCCTCGCGGACACCGAAGGATCGTTGCTTAGAATCCGTTAGGCCATAGTGACAACGGCGCTTGCTGGCCAGACATGCACGATCTGTGATGTTCTTGCCCGATGCTGGCTTGCCGCAAATGCTTTGCAAACCATTGCGAAGCTGAGGGTCCGAAGCCAATTGCCGTAGGTCTGGATTCTGAAATGGAAACGTGCAAGCGGCGTCTATGATCTCCTCGGTGAGACTGTACATCTGACCATAAAGGATACCCCCGCGGCGGAGTCGAGAGCTCGGAGGCGTCAATATAGTCATACCGCCAGCGTCTCGGAGCATTGACTCGTGGTAGAAGTTTTGGCCGGACTTGGGAATTCTCCCATCATAAAGGTGACCGAGGTGGTGACGGATGCAACAACGCCGCCAGAGGTATGTCTGAGGTTCAGGCGATGGAACGCCGTTGTGCATTGGGCAGGTCTCTTTGCCCACATCGATGTACAACCGGTCGCTGCATATGTAGGAGAAGTCTAGGACGCGGTGTAGCTTGCAGTCAAAGTTGTTCATGACCGCAAGCAGATCGAATGGAGCATCTGGGTATTTGAACAGAAGTTTTGTGCCTTTTGCCTCCATGAAAAGTTCTGGATCGCGGAAGTCTTGCAATCCCGGTTGGCATACCGCTGCCAGAACATGGTCCCACAATTGTTGCAAACCTTGCGGTGGTAAGAAATAGGTCATCTGGAGTTGAGTCCGATAACTAGGTGTCTCGAGCAAACGATCCTCTACCTTAGGAGCACGACAGGTAGCTAATGCGTGACGATAACTTGCCGGTAAGTGCTGGAGTCGATCGACATCGTAGACCTGACGGACAGCGGGATAGAAGATACCATCAAACCACCGCGAGAGCTGCTCGTCAGTTAACCGATTGAAGTCGCGAGAGCATGGCAAATGTGGAAAGAATAGGTGAAATGTGATGAAATCAGCGCCTTCGGCCCTTGCGAAGATGAAATGCGGCACGTCTTTCAGTCGTGACGGGATCAACCGGGGCCGCTCCGGATCTGGATCCACGCGATCCAAGGTAAGGTGGACGTCTGTGGAAATATTCTGACCATACTGAGGGGCAGAATAGAACCGAATCCCATGAGCCGCCGTCGCAGGAGAAGTCACGAAACCCAAGATGCTATCGATGTCGAATGAAATAACCGGAGGAGTATTTAGTGAATGTTCAGTGTGGAGACAGGCCTGCTTGGGCTTGCCATCGAACTGTCGAAATGTATGGCCACAGAATAACTCTTGCCATTGAGTGGAGCTCAGACTCGGTGTCTCGCTATCAGTTTGCGATTCGAGAAAATGCTGTTTATCAAGTGTATGAGGCACGCTGCGAGGGAACAGCTCTGCTAACCCATGATGATTAGTTGTTCCCTCAGCTTCTATATGCGCTGCTAGAGATTCTCGATGCTCCTGTGCGCCACAACCATGGATTCCAACAAGATATTGCTGAAGAAACTTTTGTGTGGCATGTTGTAAATCGCTCCAGGTGTTGCCATTGAGAAGGTCTGCTTGCACTTCAGCATAGACCTCTGGAGCCCCAGACTCTGTCTGATCTTCGCGCTCTTCGGCACCATAGGCGTCGACTGGTTCCTCGTCGTAATAGGCTGGCTCGGTGTCGACTATGCCTAGATCATCATCTTCCCGACCGAGGGTGATAAAAATGTCACCGGAAGAGATTTCATCAGGTCCAAACTCTCTAGTGTCGACCAACGGTTCTCTGGTCGCGTCTGCACGATCTCCACCGCAAACTCAGCTGTTCGAGGCGACTCAGCCTGATGATTTGTGGTCTCAATATTTTGTTTTTGTCGCTGCCGCCACCTCTGGGTACGTTCCGCTTGCAGGCGACGTCGACGTAGCGCAGCGGGGTCATGTTCATCCACAAATCGAAACTCCATTGTTGCTTTTCTGTTGCTGGTGGCATCTCCTGACTCCACTTGAGAAATTGAGGTACTGGGGGTGTGAGAGCGTGCTAACCTAATTAGGAAATTGTAACGCTCACGGCAAAAAGTGTACTAACCCAGAAAAGGAAATTGTAACGCTCACCTGCACTCCGTTCTCTAACAGCCTTCGAGGTCATTGAGTTTAACCGTATCGTACAACAGCAACATATATCTAAGACATAAAAAATGCATTTGAATGTTATTGAGGCATACAAGTACCCAATCAAACTAAAAAACACGAGGAATTCTAGTTGTGGTGTTGAAAACCTAAGTGCTGACTCTCCTATGGAATTCGTTCAGTATGACCTGCCACTTCGAGACCCATGCCTCGATCTTGGTTCGATTGGCTGCCTTGAGTATGGCGTAGTACTGGTCCGTGATTTCCGTCTCACGAGCCCAGTCGGTTGGCTTGATGCGGTTTTTCAAGATCGTGAGTTCCTTGGCAACATCATCTTCCGTGGCAATGATAGTGTAGTAGCTGCCAACGGTCTTGACGATGTGCTCCTGTAATGTAACAAGTGCCTTCTTCTTGTCCTTGTGGACTTGGAGTTGGCTGCGATAACGGGCTTGGAGAATCTCGTACTTACGTAGGTCATCTCCCGTTAGCTCGTTCAAGTTAGTTGCGCCTGTCTTGGCTTCACTTGCGGTTGGCTCAGCTGGTGGAGTCAGAGCCGTCTTGTTAGCCATGTCAGGGTCAATGTGTTCCCAGACGTCCTGGGTCTTTGCGAACTTGCGGATTATGCTGATCCACAGGTCCCAGTTACCGGATCCTTTGAGGATGACCCGGGAAGAAACTTCGAGGTCGTCAGCGGCCATTGTAATCGGCGGCGTTCAATGCAGTGGAAGCTTTGATGGACAGAAACCGGCTTGCAAACCGGGCTCATAACTGTCGCACGACGCGATTGTTTTGCATAACTGTACGACGATCGGGCAGAAGATCCCCTGTGAATCGGGCAACGAAAGACTCTTCATTTCCTATCTAAAGGAGCGGAATTGAGCTGAACTAAATACACAATGGAGATACTGCCAGTGTGGGAAATAGGCGGTCCATAATGGGCTCTTGGACTGGACCGCCTATTCAGTCCAGTCCAGTCCGGCAAAATTGCTGGACCAGGTGGTCCAGTCCAGGGTCATTGGACCGCCTGGACCGCCCATTTAAGGCCCATATTGTTAGGTGAGTAAATAGTGCAATCTAATTGGTTGAGCTGGGTGGAAACTATGATTATTTGACCGGCCTACATACCTTCGAAATCTATAAAGCAGATATTGCAGAGTAAAAAGTTAGCCGTACGGCAGGTGGCTGCGCAGGCTGCTGCTGAAGCATAACTAGGCACAACAACACCGAAACTTGATCGCCATACCAAATTTTGGTCCGACCTTGGCACCAGTCCAGTTAAGGCAGGCGGTTCAGTCCAAGCCCTCTGGACTGCTGGGCGGTCCAGTCCAGTGCTTCCTGTTACATAGGCGGTCCAGTCCAGGGTGTCTGGACTGGACTGAACCGCCTATTTCTCACACTGGATACTGCTGCCTGTAAGGTAGCAGTATAATGAGTCATATAATGAGTCAATGACTGGCTGTAGCCTGCTAGTTGTGGTCGTTCACTCTCATCGTGAACAGGTTCACGATGATCGTGATTCTTGTCTCATTTGTGAGCGAGCGACTTGATATTGACAGTTGACAGCGACTCCATCAGGTGTCTATCGTTCCATAACTCAACGAACCAGCGGCTTCGCCCAGACCTTGGGAGACAAACACGATCGGCATCATGGGATCTGCTCGGAGGGCACACACAAAGTCAAGAAACGGGTGCCAGGAGTGCAAGAGGAAGAAAGTAAAGGCGGGTCGTCAAGCTACCCCTTTCCATAAGGTATCCTACTGGGCGCTGCACGAAAGCTAACAGTGATGAACACGACAGTGTGATGAACACGTTCCCTGCAGCCGTTGTGCGAGGTTAGGGGTCGCCTGTAGTTTAGGCGTATCTTCAGATCTTCCTCCTTCACCCTCCTTGCCTCAAGACACCGCCGACTCCATACCTCAAGTCACGACTGGATCTTTCAACGCTATGGACTTCGCCCTCTTCCATCATTTCATCACCTCGACATCAAGTTGCTTAAACGGCGAAACTGACCCGCCGTTTCCGTGGAAGACAGCTATCCCCAGCATGGCGCCACGACATCCATACCTCCTGCATGAGATGCTGGCCGTGGCAGCTATACACTTGCACCGACTGCACCCAAATGACCCAGAAAACTACCAGCGCATTGCTCAGGATCATCAAGCGCGGACCTTGGGCCAGTTTCGAATTGCCTTATCTTCTCAAAACGCGGACAAAGAAGCCTCAGCTCTCTTCGCATGTTCAGCCCTTATACCAAATTACTATTTTGCCGCATTTGATGACCCGGCGTCTCTACTATTTAACGCTGACCCCCTAGGGCCTCCTGAATGGATACTTCCGATCCGTGGGTGTGCCGCACTTGTGGGCGAGTTCAACAATCCATTACGGGCCAGCTCGATAGGGCCGGTGCTGGAGGCTTACGGGCCGTTCTGGAAGACCGCTATTCTCTCCTGAGAAGGAAGCGAGTCAGATCATCAGATCCAATTACTGGAAAGGAAGCTACCGGCTTTGATGTCGAACAATGTTGACTGGGGCATCTATGACTCAGCTCTTGCAATCCTACGGAGATGTTTTGTCATATCGGAGCAGGGTAACGATACGTCGCGCAAGACTGCTGCCATGACCTTTCCATCCTTGGTTTCCAATGACTTCCTCGAAGAAATGT
Source organism: Ascodesmis sphaerospora (assembly GCA_027569015.1). Classification (NCBI taxonomy): domain Eukaryota; kingdom Fungi; phylum Ascomycota; class Pezizomycetes; order Pezizales; family Ascodesmidaceae; genus Ascodesmis; species Ascodesmis sphaerospora. The sequence goes on along the minus strand of JAPPUR010000045.1, from coordinate 150,147 downwards.
CCCAAAAGAAGCACCCGGCAGCCTTGGTCATTATGTCCTTCTGGTGTGTTTTACTAAATAGGCTAGATCCTAAATACTGGCTTCGGGACGACTCTGTGCCTCAAGCCATTTTAGCGTTATTAGGTCGCAGCTTCCTTTAAAGCTTTGGGACTTAATACAGTGGCCTATTAGCGAGGTAGGACTTTATTCTAGTCCTTATAGCTCTTAGCCTAGTTATTACAATAATAGTTTTCAAATTTCGAAGTCCCAGCTATTCTTGACCCTCACCCTCGAAGCAATATTATTATTTTTTCCCTTGGCCCCTAACCCCTAGCTCTCATCACCCTCTGAGAACGCCTCCGGGAAGGAAAATGCTCCGTCATCTCCGTCATTGTCGTGGAGGAACGAGTCAAAGTCAAAGTCATCTAGCACATTACTAGGGGAAATCGGCTTCGCCAGCTCCATACTAGTACCCATATCGAACTGAATTTATTGTTAGTAATCTTATCTAGCAATATTCGCAGAAATGCATATACCATCCCGCCAAAGGTGTGATCTATGGGATCTGCAGGTAGTAGCTTGGCGACCGCCGTGTGCTTGTTCTGTACTGCTAGCGACCACGGCGTCCGGTTCTTGTTGTCCTTGGCCTTCGGGTCGACCCTGCCTGTGTCGAGTAATAGCCTGACGATGGTCTCCTGTCCGGTCTCGGCGGCATATGATATGGGAGTCCTACCGGCATTCATCTCACCAGTTGCCTTCGAGTCTGCCTCAACTCCCTCGGTCGCGAGCAGTAGCTTGACGATCGTCTCGTGTCCGTTCTCAGCGGCATATGATATGGGAGTCCTACCGGCATTCATCTCACCAGTTGCCTTCGAGTCTGCTTCGACTCCCTCGGTCGCGAGGAGCAGCTTGACGATGGCCTCGTGTCCACCCTGGGAGGCATATGATAGCGGCGTCCGACCACCAGTGGCTTTTGAGTCTGCTTCAACTCCCTCGGTTGCGAGCAGTAGCTTAACGATGGTCTCGTGTCCGTTCCGGGCGGCATACGATAGTGGAGTCTGACCGGCACTATTCTTGTCTCTGATGACGTCCGCTTTATTCGCGGCTTTTTGGAGGATCCACGAGGCAATATTCTCGTGACCGCTTGCTGCGGCCAAATGCAAAGCTGAGTTTCCAACGGCGTCTTTCAAGTTGGTGGTAGTAGTCAAAGCTTGGAGGCGTTGGACAATTGGAAGGCTCCCTGATTCACAGGCGGCAAGGAACGGCCCCGAAGTGCTGACACTTAAGTCAGCCTTGCCTGACGACAGCAGGGCATCTAGGCAAGGCAAATGTCCGGTCAGAGCAGCAAACTTGAGGGCTTTTTCAATTTTGTTAAAACGGTGTGTGTCGACGTTTTGTACCAAGTATCGAACCACCATGGCCCTTTTTGAACGGATGGCGAGCAGCAGAGCGTGGTGGAATACATCGGGTGTAGCTTTGCGTAAAAGCTGAGTGATGATTGCCTTGTCAAATGGATCAGTGGAAACAGCGTAATCGAGAGCTGTTTTGCCATGGATATCCTCGGACAGAGAGATGTTGTCTAGGTCGCACAAGAAAGTCGTGATCTCCAAGTCACGGCGGGCGACCGATTTATGCAATGCCGTCTCGGACTCAGTCGTCTTTCCGTTAACATCTGCTCCCATTGTTATCAAGTACGAGACAACGTGCATGTGCCCGTTCTCCACCGCAGCATGCAACGGAGTTCTCCCTTTTCGTCCACTTGTATGTCGTGAGTTGAAGATGCCTTGCTCTTCAAGGATCTTGATGGTATCAAGATCTCCTCTTTCAGCGGCTTTCACGATGTTGGTACGTGCTGGGGCGTGCCGCTTTGGGGTAGGGAAGAGTATCTGCTCTTCCTTAGGATGCCACCTTGCGGTGTGTTTCTTGAGGTCGGTCTCTGTAGCGAACCCAACCTTGGCAGCATAACATCCCTGGAAGCCGCACAGGAACGGCAAATCATGTTCGTTGATGTGTTTTTGCCGATGCTGTGGCTCGTCGAAACCGCTGCTGAAAAACTGACACCATGGTTTGGGGCACTTGTACCGCCATGGTCCATATAAGGGCAGGACGGTGTGTCCGCCATTGCCGGGCTGATCGAGAAGTGAATGAATCGCTTCTCTAATCGCAACTGTTCGCATTTCACAGATGCTGATGGCCTCCCAGTCCCGGAGGTTCTGTGGAACACGTTCGAGTTGGCTCTTCAAGGACTGAATGCCCTCCGGAGAGTAGCTAGAGCCGTCGCCCTGCTCAAGTTCTCCGATGTCAATCATTGTGCGATGAACGGCTTGTAAGACGCTCTGGTTCAGTTCCGTTTCCAACCCGGGGGCGGCTAGAACCTGTTGGGCATGCTGCCACCAGAACGCGACGGCGTAATCCTGGAAGCCGTAATACCCCTTGGTTGCATGTTGTTGGATCTCCAGCTTCGAAATTCCCGGTGCAAACGGTCGCGATAATAAGTACTCGGCGCAGAAGAGTGTCATTTTGGCGTTTTCGGCCGCTATACTGATTTCTTCAGTTTGAATCAGGTATCTGTCGTCAATCAAGCAGTGTTAGCTTAGCTTCAAACGTGCTTTATATGCTGATTCATCCGCCTGACAACCTACGTTTTGGCAGTGGAGTGGACGAGGTCGATGACCGCTTCACCTGTCGAGGAGAATGACGGTTCGAGATAGCTGTCCTCCACCAGAGAGCCACAGAGTTGCTTGCAAGTCAACACGAGCTGGCGATCGAGATCGGCCTCTCCTTTGCTGACATCGATGCAAAACTTGCTTTGTATCTCCCTCCAATGCAAGGGGCGGCAAGCACACATGATCATTCCAAGAATTTGCTTCGCGGCGTCTCTCTCAGCTTTTTTAGGGTTTCCGAGGACTCGAATAATGACGCGTTCGTATCTATTCGTGTGTCAGCTCCCGTGCACTCTGAGGTTTCCGATCAAGGACGTCCTACGCTTGGCGAAGCCCCTCAGGAAATGTTTCAGCCTTCAACTCTTGGTTTAGGGCATACTTGGAGGTTTGGTCGAGCAGGTTGCCGACGACAAGCTGAGCATAGAGGAACATACCTCCAATACAAGTCAGTGTACGTTCATATCGGACGTATGGGGAGGAGAGCTCACCACCCGCCCGTGAAGAAACACGTGAAACAATTTCCTGTTCAACTTCAGCATTCAGATCGAACTTCTTTCGGATTTCGCCAGCCACATTCATTGTGAATGTTTTGATGTCTTGGCCATGCCCCGCGGTTGTCTCGAGTTGAATCGAATCATAGTCAGACATTAGGTCTTCAAGAACCCCGTCCCGTTGTCCAGATATGAATAGTCGGATAGCGGACTGGCTGCTCCCGGAAGAATCTTCCTCCTGGTCGGACATGAGCTTTTCAAACCACTCCAAGACTGAGGGCGCTTCCGAACACTCGTCTAGCCCATCGACTATGACGAAACATAGCGACTGGGATTGGAGCGCCGTCGAGACCAAGCTGGAAACTGTATCGAGACATCGAAGCCATTGTTGCTCCGCCGTGCAGTAAGTCTGATAGACATGATCGAGTAGGCTTTCATCTTGGGAAATGAGCTGGGAGAGTAGCGCAAGGAGTAGAGAAACCATTGAACGCTTCTCCGGTTGAGCGTGCTTGAAGTAGAAGTACGCTACCGAGAATTTCTCGGCCGGGTCCTTGCTGTTCAATTGTCGATGTTTGAGTTGGCTGATGATGCGGGACGTGAGAACAGTTTTGCCTACTGCCAGGTCAGTTACTCAGAATGTAACTCTGTGCATCTAGAGGTCCCACCAGCTCCGGGTATGCCACTCAAGTAGATCTTCCGATTGACCCTTGAACTGATTTCAAACCATTCTAATAGAAGAGGATGGCTAAGAATCCAGTTGCCTGAAGTGCTTTGATGCCGTTTCTGTGATGCAAATTCGTGGTCATCTTGGAAATCTGGGGCGTCAATCTTGCTCTGGACAATACTGCGTTGCTGATTGAGATGCTCTCGGTGAGAAGCCAGCTCCCTCTCAGCATTTCTCCGGTCTCTCTCTTGCCAATCCTTGTTCAAGCGGTCAAGCTTATCTTCGATAGATTGCCCCTGTTTTTGTGTTTCTTCCATCACGGCTGTCAGCTTCTCCTCCGAGAGCATGACCCTGTGGCGCTCAAGGTTCTTCAAGACTGGCCGGAACTGGGTTTCGAACGTTTTCCAGGTCGACCGAAACAGGCTTTTCCAGCCTGTTGCTGTGAGTTTAGAGTAACATGCAGTCATAGGGATGAGTACATACCGGGCCTAGAAAACACCTCGAGAGCATTGCTATGAAACTCGAGAATATCACAGTAATACGCTTCGAGATGCGTATGGACAGAAGGGTATTTTTCGTAAACTTTGGTGTACCGAGTTAGATTCGGCAGGACTTCTCCAATCCGCCCGTAGACTTCAAGCAGGCTGTCGAGACTGTCAATCCAAGTGCTAGCCGTCTACGTACGAGAAATTAGCCTCATCACGGTATGTCGTCGGGAACGCGTACAAGAAGGAGAAATTTAATGGGGCCCTGTTGTAAATGGTCAGCATGTACGCCTCTCTCCTGGATCGGAACGAGCATCCACCAACCCATATGAATGCCACGCCATTATGAAGGTTAAGGAACACCTCCACGACTTGACCCAGCTGGACCATTCCTTCGATGAACTTGGAGAGGCGCCCCATATGTTTCAGCCGTCTTTGAGAGCCATGGCGATCCTGAATGTGCCTAATCTGGCTCTTCACGTCGTCTATCGTGCATTGCGCAAAGATTTCTCTATGCTTTTTCGTGAGGCGTTTTTCGAACTGGGCCAGAGCCTTGTCAAAGATAGGATCCGAGACAATGGGTGTTTGCGCCTCCTCAGGGCGGGGTGATACCTGAGAAGGTAATGAGCTCATTTTGTCGTGTCGATATCGGTTTCAGGACAACATCAGAGGCTCGGATTTTGATTACCTCAACTTCGAAGGACCATGGATATATGATGTTGGGCGAGTTTTTTGACGGCTCCGACAGGGCGCCCTCAGGGTTGCCTTGCAGAACGCCCGCTTGGCGATGTCCGCCCAGCCACCGGTAAGGTGGCGGGCCTCCCTATATGATAGGGCGTCTTCAATTTTGCCTTGCATAACGCCCTGTGGCTATGTCTACTTAGCCACTGGAAACGCATGCAAGAGCGAATCAGTGTTGGTCGATACACAGCATGGGTGCCACTGGCCAAGTAGGCGAAGGTGCACGAATCCCCTGGCCTGAGATTTCTTCGCCCATTCCCAAATTCTTTCATCTACAGTCCATACACGACCCACGAACGTTGTTTCCTCCCAGCAGTATCAACAGCCTGGACCTTGGCCGATAAGGATTGACAGCAGTTGGCGTCACCCTTATTTCTAAACTGAAATGTACTCGAAGCGCCAATTCGAACACCATGATGACGCTGTTAACGCAGACGCAAAACGCCGGCAGTTGGAGCCGTTCTCGGATCTCACATCTCCGGGACTCTCTAGCGGCACACATTCTCATGTTGCATCCGGGAGCATGCGCTCCGAGAATGGAAACGAGATTTGTGGGATAGTGATGCAAAGCCACCCAATCCGGCAATCTGGTGCCACAACGAATGGCACACAATCATCTCAGGATTCCTTCACCACCTACGGAAAGACACATGATGGATGGGACATCGATCACATGGACACAACGTCCTCGCATAGCGACCTAACCGTCAGCCAACGAATATGCTTCGGTACTGTGCGTATTACCCATTGTCATTGAAAAACAACGTGGATACTCACACGACTTTATACAGCTTTGCGAAGTTCAAGCCAAACTAATTTGCTCTCTGGGCGCTGGCACAGAGGCAATATCTAGCGTGGGTCCTTACTCAGGGCCCCGAGTCTTGCGATTCTGCCTGTTCGACATTGTTCTGCGAGACGGTATCCTCGGCTTTGCGGTACCTGATGTAAATGCCTTCGCAATGGTCGATGCCATTACATCGAAGAAACTGGAAGCCCTTCAGGGACATGCTACTGTCTGCATCAAAGCAGTTATAGAGGGCCAAACTTTGGTTCAGCTCGCATCGAAGAAAAAGGCAAAGGAGCCATTCGCAATTTCTCTGAATGTTTATGGAACAGAGTCGGACGCCCACGATATTGGAGAACGACTCTCAAAGGAGCAAGCGTTCCTACAACATCCATTCTACCTCGAAGACGGTATCGAGTACTGGAATCCGCAATTCTTTGATCTAGGAGACACACCAAAGTATTTGACGCACTTGGTCGGGATGAACGAGTCTGAGATTCAGGCGAAGAGATTATCGGATGCTGTCCAAGATGTCCTAACTTCACTTGATCACGGAATTCTCACTGAAACAACCAATGCGCCAGAAATCATGCCTTCAAGCGATCTCAAAACCCCCTTAATGAGGTGAGTTCGGCGGCTTCCCCGCCCATATGCGGCTAGAACTGACAGAAATAGCTACCAAAAAGCTGCCTTATTGTTCATCCGACAACGCGAAAATCGAGAATACTGTCAGCAAGTCATCAGGGAGCTTCGATTCCATATCGCTATCCCGTGAGTTCCAGGTGTGTCAGTTCAAGCTGGGGCAAGAGGTCTAACGCTGGAGCGCAGATCGGTCAACGCCGTCCCATCCATGGCAATGGGTGGAATATTGGCGGACGTAATGGGCCTGGGCAAAACGCTCACAATGTTGGTATCGATTGCGGCCTCTCGGCTGGCAGCGGCGGATTTCCAAATGGGGGGTACCGACTTCGAGGCGATCCAATCGACCTGTCATCGGACTAGCGCAACGCTGGTGATCGTGACATCAACTCGTAGGCTTGCCTTCACTCGGAACAAATGTGGTAGGGGCCTTGGCTGATTAGACATCCATAGAGGTTATGGAGGTGTGGCGAAACGAGGTTTCTAGGTGAGAATAGGGCCCCCAACCTGTATTGCTCGCTGAATCTAACCATACCGGGGTATAGACATTTCAGAGATGGCTCATTACGGGTTCTCATCTTTCATGGGGAATCTCGGCCAACACTGCCGACCGCGATGAAGGATCATGACATAGTCCTGACTACCTTTGCGACTCTTGTCGCGGATTTCAAACGTGGCAAAGTTCTTCACAATGTGGAGTGGTTCAGAGTTGTCCTTGACGAGGGTGTGTGTTCATCCCTAAATCGTGGGGTAATGTCACCCCCGTGAGTGCCAAAACTAATTTGATACCGGTACTCTACCAGCCCACTGGATCCGTAATCAAAGCTCGAAGCAATTCAAAGCCGTAGAGCGGTTGGCTACCGAACGGAGATGGTGTCTTTCAGGAACCCCGATCCAGAACAGCATCAATGATTTGGTCTCTCTTCTTCGATTTCTCAGGTTCGAGCCGTTTTCGCACCCGACCATCTTCCAAAGGCATATTTTGGGACCACTCAGCGAAGACACACTTGAACGAGCCAAGCCACTTCAAATCTTGCTCCGTGGAGTGTGTTTGAGGCGAACGCAAAAGTATCTCAATCTCCCCGAAGCCCACTATGAGCATATCAAGTTGTCGCTTGGTCCCGACGAACAGGCATTGTATGATGAGGTCCTCCAGAACACTCGACGGGAAATCGACGAACTTGTCAGCAATCGGGCAAAAACCAAGAGGTGCGCGCTACTCTTCACCATGGTCATGAAGCTGAGGAGAATCTGCAACCACGGCACACTCCAGCTTCAGGTTCAGAGTCTCCAACCTCCGGGGATATTGGCGAACACCTGTACCGAATTGCTCTGTGACTACTGCAATGGAGTTGAGGAGGAAAGCATGGCAAAGTTGAACGGAGATTATGTCTGTCCAGAGTGCCATCGATCTCTGTCGGAGTCATCACCCGGATCTTCGGCGAGTCGCAGCCCGTCAGCCCAGCCATCCCTTCCTAAGCATAGGAGTGCATCACACGACGCGGATAATGTATCTACATCCACATGGGATAATCCCCCTCGGAGACTCCGCCCAGGACTGTCAACGAAACTTGCATTCGTGGCAGATAACATTTGTCGTCGTTCCAAGAGGTAGAGTCCCTCCAAGTCCTACCACCTCCAGAATAACGGAATCATCATTACTGACGAAGCAAGTCTTGTCTTTTCTTACTGGACATCAACTCTCGATCTCCTGCAAGACCTAATGAGTCAAAAACACATTGTTGCGCGGCGCATCGATGGAAGTTTGAGCAACAAAGATAGAGTGAGGGCTTTGGAGGAGTTCCAAAAAGACCAATCCGTCTCCGTTCTTCTCATTACCGTACAAACAGGAGCAGTCGGGTAGGTCAAGTATCCCCCACGTGCATAAGCTTAAGCTGACGGGTATCTAGACTCACACTCACTGTTGCAACACAGGTTCACATTGTTGAGCCCCAGTGGAACCCTTCAGTCGAGGAACAAGCTATCGCGAGAGCCCTTCGGATGGGACAAACGAAGCCTGTGAAAGTGTTCAGATACATGATGGAAAATACCGTGGAAGAGGTGATACTCCCCCAGGTCGGCTCCGGTATGCAGTTGGTGATTAAAATCGGAGCTGATACGTCGCAGAACATCCTGATCTTACAGAAGAGAAAGGGAAACCTTGCAAAGTTCACGATGGATGGCAACTCAGGAGATGGAGTATCTGGCAACCTGGAGGTAAGAGACTGATCTTTCCGAGGATATCACTTAACCTACACGTAACTAACTAGTCCTGCAGGACCTCAAGTTTATCCTGGATATTAAGTAAGGTATAGATTAATTGTGCGTTTCGTCTTTAGGGTAGTGTCGTAAATAATAAGCCACCTAGTATTACAAGGTAGGTTGAGCCATGCCTTTACCGCACTTATCACATTCATGAAGTTTTAGGGAATAATATGACTGTGGAGGAAGAATCTTTACGAGTTAAGACAGTTAGCTTCATTAAAGTACATTGCGTAAAGCATCTCGTTTACACGACCGCTAAAAATTCAGCTCGCTCATCACGCATGTCCCCTAAATTTCTCCTTCCACGTATTTGACAGATGCATAGTCGCCTTTAGCACGTGATCGCGTGTACAGCATATTTGTGTCGTTCCACAAGATAGCCGACATGAGCCCTTGGTCTGGGATGCCATCACCAGCGAACGCACATTCACCATTGTCATAGCAAGCGCGTGCATTCCGGAACGTCGCAGTACCCCAGTCTGGCAAGATGAACTGCGGTCCGTTAAGATATGTGCCAGCCTCCACGATCCTTTGATGGCCACAAGTCAGCAATCCGAAGTTGGCGCGGGGTTATTCAACTTACCACTCTGCAGTTGCTCCCTGGGATGGCCAAGTTGGGCCCCGCCACTTGACAGGGGCGTCTTGACTGTGTTTGTAAGTCTTGCCAGTGTTGAGGTTGGTCAAGGTGGTGGTGCCATGATAACCGTTGTTGGTCGTTTCCACAACCACATGAATATGATCACCCTCGGATATGGCGAGCTGAGCTTTGCTAACCATCAGCGGGTCGTCCGGGATCTTACAGGAATCCAACTAGTCAGTCAAATTCCAGGGGATCGCGCCGAGTTAAGACCCTACCATTCATGGAATCCCTCATACTCGGTCGTCCCGTTAGTCCACACCGACATGATAACGCCGGCCTGCCAGAGTCCTCGGACATGTGTAGGCGACGATAGGACACCGTCAAGCCCAATCCAATAGGACGTTGTATACTGGTCCACCTTCTCACGTGGATTCTTTGGTATCGATAAATGAGGCATGACGAGGATAGCCTCGACCATGGTGAATCCGGTAGAATTACTCGATATGTTGAACTTGTCGGCATAACGCACAGGCCCAGCCCATCCTTCGCCATAGAGCATGGGGTACTGCGCGTCTTTGGTCGCCGCGGAAGCGCTGCTAAGAAGTAGCGCGGCAAATGCTTTCAAATTCATTGCGCTTGTTGTGATGAGAGGAAATAAGAGAAGAGTAAGGATGCTAGAGGAGATGCCGGCGAAAGCTACTTATACCTACGCCGATCATTCGCTGGCGGTGAAGTCGAATACGAGCTTCCCCACTATCAAACCAACTACCGTAGAAACTCGAGAAATTGACGGGCTTGGCATTTCCACTTTTTCCTCGCTTATGCACGATCTGCCCCATAAAGCTCCGCTCCGCCCTTCCTTGAGCCATTCACAATTGCATTCAGTTTTACAATATCCTCCTTATTTCCAAAGCAGCCATTGGTTAACCGAGCTTTCGAAGGTGCCCACTTTGCCAAGCCCGTCAATTTCTCGAGTTTCTACGGTACCTCGTATATACCAGGACAGGTGCCGTAGACGGAGGTTATTATTCTGTCTGAACCAGACTCACCTTCGTCTAGGCCAAGAAAACGTCAAGAAAATCATCACCAACATCATCGGGGGTGCTCGAGGCCGATTCACGAGCGACATCCTCCGCGAGGTACTTGCAAGACCAGGGACAATAAACTCAAGATCCGCAGAACCCGCGGCCTAATTAGATCCTTACTATTAATAGATTCTCTATTATCTAATATATCTATCCATCGAGCTTAACATAGGCTATCAGTAATCAACGATATTTAATAAAATAATATTAAGATATTAGGAAATTCTAGAGACCTAATAGGTGTCACGGCCCATGCCGCGATCGAATGCGTGTCGCCACACGGCACGGATCAACGTATTCCGCTCACTCGCACCGAGTGAGCGGGACCCATTTTCTCAACTAGTCCGCTAAATGAGCAAATATCCAGCAATATGCACGGCGTAGTTGACCCAAGCTCCCCAATCGGAGGTCCTCCGGCTTCTCCGCTGATGCAGTCCGAATCTTCACGCCCTGCTGAATTAGTCGATCGAGGTCTACGGTACGACTCTCCTCAAGCCATATATAAAAGGTATATCGCTGCAAGAAGTTCATGGTATGCGGCGCAGACAGCTGGTAGTATCAAGACCAATCAGCAGTACCGGTGGGCGATTAGGGATGCCTCGAGGTAAATTACCAGGAGGTAAATTACCAAAACCCCTAGGTAAATGACGGTCATAAACCCCGGGTTTATGACGCGTCATTTATCACGTGCTTTCAAGTACTATTTGGTGACTACGAAACGGCGTTGGTGGAATGATAATACGCACATACAGTCTGGTGTCATTGGTATTCGTCGGAGATGAGGTACCGATCACACCAAAATTGGCTGTGCGGGTACAAGAGGTCCATACCCCCGTGCAACGGCCCCGTGTTCGTTTCTTCGCCAAAACTCGTAGACTTGCTACTTCAATATGATAGTATTATATATCTCGAAAGCCAACCTATTTACATCTCAACGTTAATAAACAGACTCTGTCTCTGCATCCGTGCCTGCATCTACAAAAATGCAGTCCTGGAAGTCGTCCTCGAGCTCTAAGAGCAGCTTCACGTCAGCCGTCTCCCAGGATTGGCCGCTCGGCATTCTCCAAGGTGTCTCTTGGGCCGTCTCAAGTCTTCTTAACACCCGACTATTCATATATATGAATGTCAATTTATTGGTGCTAGTGACAGTAAGACGATTGCGAATCTTGTTGTGGAGGAAATTGATCGAGGAAAAAGATCTCTCAGAAGGTACGGAATTAGCCAAAGCGCCCAGGACTCGTTTGGCCAATGCAGCGAGTGACACATTCATAGAATGAAGATACCGCCAACTGTCAAGGACGTGTTGGTGGTGCGGAGTGCCCTCGGATGCTGCTCTGTATATGCGACTTCCTGGGCCAAAGAGGCTGCCCTCCCGAGCCCTAAATTGACAAAACTCCCGGAAGATATTGCCGTATTCCTCAGCGTTGGTGTTGTCCTCAAGAAAGTTGTGTGCTCTTCTGACAATGTCTGTGGTCAACAAATGGTGCTTCGGGTCGGTAGTGGCAGGGTCCAAAGCAAAGGCCATGTAGTGTATGTCGTCCGTTTGCACGTCAAACCGTTGCTTTCGTAACGCTCTCAGTTCTTGGTAGTTTATTAGTGGGTCTTGACCAGCCTCTTCCAATGCGTCCCATGAAGCCTGAATGGATAGCCAACGTGGAATGACCTCGCCAAGACCCGCGCGGTCGCGTTCTGAGTTGGCTTGGGCATGGCCAATCGGCTGAAGAATTTTGAATAACATTTCCAGATTGGCCCAAAATTCGAGATCATTGATATATGATATCACCTGAGTTAGACTTGACTGTGTCACTTGTTCCTCCTCTTTGACAATTACCTGCTTCATTCCGTTGAGAATAACTGGGTCGCGTGCGAAAGCTCGAAGGGCGTCTTTGTTGTCAAACACAGATTTAACAGCAGCAAGCTGTGTTCCCCAGCGTGTGATTGCAGCAGTAATGAACGCCTTGCGCTGCCCGTAGCATTCCTGCTGATAGATGCGAAGCCTTGACAACTGCAATTTGGCTTTCTTAAAGAAGGCTATGAGAAAAGTAACCTTCCCAAGGATTGGCATCCACCGCTTCGACTCCACAATGTCTTTGATAAGCAATTGAAGTCCGTGAGAATCGCACAAGATATAAAGGCAGTGGCTAAACTCTGGCAGCGCCTTCATTTCTCGATGAAGCTTTCTCATCGTGCTACATGTATCTGTACAGATAGCATTCAGCCGCGAGAAATCGTGTCCGAATATTTCAAGAGATGGCTTGATAAGGCTCAAGGTCGTCAATGCCGTGTGATCATGATCTTTGGTATCGATTGTCGTCCAGTAAAATGCAACTGAACTAGGAATCTCAACAGATATATTGATAATTCGGTTGCTTGAGATATCATCGGAGGCATCGAATATGACGTTGAGATGCGGAGCCTCGTCCAGAAGAGCCTTGACACGTTGCTGATAGTCCAGGTAGACAGGGTCGAGGAATGAGGTAATTCGGTTGCGATCTGGAGGTTTATATGCCGAATTTAGCATTTGGAATAGTTTCAGTGTCTCAGGCTCTTCATAGAGGGAATAGGGTTTGCCGGAGGTAAAGACTGCGACGGCGGCTTGACGGTCCAATGCATCCTTAGATGCTTTGCTAACACTATCCAACTTAGTGTTGATGAGCGGTTGTCGGCTGGGAACGACTTCATGAAGCTGTCGATATGCGGTGCATTGCGTGTGAAGGTGTCGAAGTTGTTTGGAGGTGTGCTTCGCCATAGTCTTTGAGCAGAGCTTGCAGACTACACGGTTCAGCGTAAAGCCCTCTTCTGAAGCTGGCCGGAAATATTCGCCAATGCCATGAAGTTTAGGACGACCTCCCCGATTCGTCATATTGACTCAGTAATGACCATAAAGAGTTGTTGTCGATGAAGAAATCTCAACAGGAACATCGGGGGGTGATGAAGCCTCCTCAGGGGTCGCAACAACTCATGGTCGTCCCCCACCCCAACCCCTTTTAGGATACTCACTAAACCTAGTTAGGAAGGAGGTTTATGACGGTAAATTACCCGTCAGTTGGGGTTTATGACGTCAATTGGTAACTTGGGGTTTATGACGTCAAAAAGGCATCCCTAGTCCTATTCCCTTTGCCCCCCTGCCCCGGGGGGGGGAGGGAATCCTACTGTACCGGATCAACGTTGTAGCGGTCCGGCTGTGTCTTATCTTATCATTAAAGTGGAGATGACAGGGGTTTTGTAACATAAACTGATTCTGATTGGCTTGCAGAGATTTGACAGGGATACCCTCTGCCCCATGACCTGACCGGGGTACGCTTGGACTTACCCTGTACATTCATGTTGTTGACTTGAATGAAGAATAAAATGTTTACTGAAGATATGCAAACATTGAGTTTATTTTCGTCAAATTTGTTGACTTTTTCTCTATCAATTAATGTGCTTTTTACTTCATGAGTAGTTGTGGCGGATTTTTGGTTAATTTAATCGCGTTTCTTACCGTTTCGGAACACACATGCCAACCCGCAACCCGAAGCCCAACTTTGATCACTGATGATCAAGTCCTGTTGTTCTTGACCAGTCCTGTCTCGGCGGCTCAAAGCTGACCCACTCATTTGGCCCACAGGCACCGTCGGTCGGGTCAGTTGGCCATCGCGCTCAACAATCCAGTAGACTCGAGACGAGCCAGAGGCCCAAGCTTGCAAGTAAACGTACTCGAAATATGCCTCCATGTCCGCCCCCCTGGTAGATCTCCGCGGATGTTGGGGATACTCGGGCAGGTCTTGGCTGTAGTGTTGCATGATGAGAGTGAGGTTGATGGTGCGATAGCTGCAATGCAGACAGGAAAATCCATCGTAAGACCGGAGCCTTTGCTCTTCAGGCGAGCCGTCAACAAGAGGCGCAGCTCCGCCTGAACTTTTCAGCCTTAGTTTAGCCAATACCTTAGAGAGACCTTTCCGCCGAGGTAGGGGGATACTATGTTTATTACGTAGATAATTGGTAGGGTTAGACCCAACGGGGGAAATAGCGTGTCTGCATTTCTTGTCGAAACAGATCAACAGTCGCGACTCGGGATGGACCCATAAAGAAAGTGACTCGAGAAACTCCGCAGAGGCATTAGGTATTGGGTCCATGATATCAACCGTTGCTTTTGCCGCTACTACTTTTCGATGTTCTTCTTTGATTCCTCTTCTCTTTAATATTAGGCGGAAGACTAAAAGGTAGGAGATAGTAGTATCAAGTAGATAGTTAGAACAGGAAGAGGAAGTGGTGGAGGAGTAAAAGGAATGCGTGCACGGATAGAAAATAGATAAACAACAGGTTGTTTTTGTCGAACCTGGTTACTGTATCAATGTGCACGGACAGAAAGTGTAGAATCAGGGGGTGGTTCTTCGGAAGAACACCGGCAAATCGCAAGGGTAGTCTAGGTTGGCACGGACGAAAATTGAATAATGCGGCGCGATTTGGATCAACATTGGTACAGTAAGTTTATCAGACAATTCTAGGAACATTGGTCTCGCGTCCTCGCAGATCATGTGCCCAGCTAGGCAGACTGATGAATTCATGTGACTTTGACTTGTGGGCCTGGTGGGAGAGCCACCATGTTGTCTCAGGAGCCAAAGAATGGTCTGACGCCAATAATGCAGCCTTCGCTACGAGCAATAAAAATCTACAGGAAGTCGTCGTAACTTCATGATTTCACGGTACGCACCAATTTGGCGGGCACACAATGCACAGTGTCAGAGAAATTACCCAACCATCAGGCGACGCTCGTAATCGTCATCGTCAGCAGTCATGTTATTAAGTCCGAAGGACTTCTATGCCTTTCGGTACGAAAGGCCTTCTTAAGCTCTGGGATTTTCACTCCCCAAATTCGAGCTGAGGTGGCTTACTAGAGGGTTGTGGGGGCGCCTCATCGGCCGTGCTACGTTTGAAGGAGGCCCGAGCGGTGGTCAGTGCTCAAACGACCCTCTGTGTGGCGGTCAATAGGGGGACGGGTACCCGTCCTTCTAAAATCGGACGGGGCCCGTCCCAATAACTACTTTGAGTATAGCGTCTCCGCTATCGGACTCCCTCTGCGCTGCTAACCAACACCACCTATACAACTCGTATAAAATCAGCTACAAAAACTTACAGCTAAACCACAGGGTCACCTGTTAGACACGCGTGCTCGTATAATCATGGAGTAAGTGATCAGAAGATGGAGACCCAAGGATGATTGATTGATGATCCTGATCTCTGTCCTTCTTCGTCTTTTTATCTGGAAAGACCAGGCCAAGATACTAGACCTGCTGTTCTGACAATTCTGGTATCATCGTGAGGTCATCTTCCTTGAGGTGGCATGCCTGTGTAACACCATCGTGCAAGCCACTTCTCCAACATCAGCCAACCTACAGGTACACCCCCTTTACTCGCGTTCCTCATAAGTGCTAGAGGTAATGACTACTGATATTAGGTAAAAAAAATTTGAATCAGAGTGGGAATCCATAATATTTGGTTGATCTTCGCGAGGCTTTTCCCTTGCAGCGCTTTAAAAATGCTCTGCTCCCGCCATCTCTAAAATGCGTGCCATGGTCGATGGTTTTCTCTTATGCGCGCACCCCGTCCTTTCTCAAGAGAATTACATTATTACCACCAGAATCCACCTGCCATGGCCTCTGGCGAAGAAGGCTCTAGCGGCCGAAGTGCCGAAGATAAGGCCAACCAGCTGGCCTTGGGGGCTATCGTTATCGCTTCGGTGGCTTTTATCGTAGCCTTCCTGCAATTTCTGCTCGAATATTTCGCGTCTACCGAAGCCCGTGGCAAATGTACATACGAAGCCATCGGGCCATCAGCAAAACACGTCAAGTTCCGCCCCAACTGGCGTTTCTTCAAGCTTCGTGTCAATTATCCCTTGCTTGACCTGTCCCTTGACAAGGTTTTTACCGCTGTTTGCGTTTCCCAGCTGTTGGCTATTGACGCGCCAAATTCGCCACTGCGGCAAGTGTGCAAGGGCAAGCCGCACTGGGGTTGGCAAACCATGGGGGAAACGGACAACCTTTCTTTCAACATGGTGTCGTAAGTTTCCATTTGCCCAGCGTTGGTCGGGTACATTTGCGACGATGTTAACTGATGCACGGCCAGGGATGGATTCCGCAAGATGACTCGCGACGAGGATACTATGGTCACTAGCAAAGACCTCACATGGATAATGTACTTCAAGCTCGTCTGGTGGAAAATTACCCACACTTGGAAGCCTATGGTCCGTCCTAGAGCCTCGTGGGCCCAGCTGCTGACGGCCTTTGGGATCCGAGACACGAGCAGCCTGATATATCGATATGCCGACGCCGATGTGATCCCGAGCTCGATCGGTGCGCCGATACAGAGGGTGAAGCTTTTCGATCTGGGCATTATAGCGTTGCAACTCGGGTTTAAGAAGGTGACTATCGATACCCGCAATCGAAAGTTTACCGCTGTAAGTGACTTTGGCACTATCAAGACACTGAAACTAGATGAGCTTGGCAAAGTAATCCGGTTCGAAGGGGATATCCTTGCCATCTTTCACCAAATAAGCAAAGGCTCATTTGTTTCAAACGTGATCGGAGGCACCGGATCGGCCAGCAATGGACGGCTCTCTTTCGGCTTGAAATATACTACCAATGGATTGTTTTATCCGCTGCAGCTGATTAGCACAGCCTTATCTCAACGATGGGACCAGAACCGATTCCGTGAGGAGCAAAAAGCCTTCATTATAGGGCGTCTCGAGGAGCAGAAAGGATGTATCATCAAAGGGGAGGTTACTGCAGAGGCGTCGCTGCTCGAGACCATTCTGGCCGATGCTGGCTTTGAAGTGGATCAGCCTGCCGGTCTTGGCAACGACCAGGCATCGGACGACTCGTCGGAGGAGAGATCAGAAGAATCGGAAGACTTTGAGCCCAAGGAGTTACAAAAAACGACAACGGGTCTCAGTGTAAAACACCTCGGGAATCTACTCGGAGACTGGCCACAGAAAAACCGGGCCAAAACAAGGGTACGTTCCAACTCTCGCTTGATAATAGCGATGAACCTGTTCCAATCTCAGTTATCTAACGGACGCTCCAGACAGCTTTTGTTCAATGGCAAAGGGCTACTGGCCTCAATTTACCTACCATCCTGGCGGCTCTGACCTTCGCTTCCCTGGGAAGTTGTGAGGTGGGATTTCCATCGGGCATCATCCTTGACTCCTTTGCTGCTATACTCAACGCTATCATTCAGCAAGTCGGGGCGACGCTGCGGTCCCTCAAGGTTAACTCGGAAATCACGCAACTCTTTACCCTAGATAGGCTACAATTTGTTCGTTCGAATGATACATTTTGGTACTCATACAACTATATCGGCATGTCACCACGATACTGGCTGTGGAGCTAGATGTTCCAAGAGACGAAGGAAGTTTTCGACACGCTCGACGAGAAAGAGCAGGACAAGATCATTGTTCGGCAAGACGGGCAGCACACCGGCGATGTCAACATTATCCTCTTTTCCGACTATGACTCCCTCCTCCACAACTTCAAGCCCCGCGACTAGTCTGCCAAGATCGAGAGGATCATTGCTCTGTCCATGGTCAAATATCGCCCTGTCAACATGGTCTGGGCCCAAATTCTGATCCTTAACATAGCTATCCATTTCTTGGTTAGGGGTGGCTAGTATGAGGGTCCTACCGAGGGGTATAACGTCGCCACCGACGAGGTTGCTGCTGTCGTCGCAGTTGTAGTTGACTCCTGGCAAGGGACCGACACAGAGGCAGAATCCGAAACCCCAGCCGTGCCGCTTACTGCCATTTCCGATCCGGCCGGTGGGAGGCAGGGCCACAAAGGAGGGAACCAAGAACGCCAACAGGAGACGTCGCATAGGAGTGCAGCAGCAGCAGGGCAACATGGGTCAGGAGGTGATGGCACAACCGATAATGCGGGCCGTCACCAACATACGGATACTCATCCAGTGGAACCCACGATCGTTTGGGACCTCGTCGGCAGCCTCGAAAAGCAGCCCAATCTGTTCCGCACACTACAGAGTGAGGTGCGCCAGGAGAGGCTACGCAAACTCGCAAACTTGCTGCAGCTGCGCACTATTTTCTACGCGGCATTCCTAATGCTTAACCCGGATTCTAGCGACGTGTATCGAGCTGAGTCGAGCAGTGTAGAGATGCCAATTATTTAATAGAAAGGGCTCTTGCCTTGTTTCTTAGGCCAAGCCAACCCGCAACTAGATTATGCCTTGAGGAACGAAAGGTCCATGCTCTACCCGTGGACCTATTAGCCGCCTAGACGGCCCTATGACGTGCACGGGCTAGTTTAGGTGTAACTCCAGTAGGCAATTGCAACTTAGGTCTTCAGGGCCACAACCAAGATCCCTTATCTTGTATAGTTTTATTGGGTATTTAGATACTTAATAATATGGAAACGCATTCTTTTTTTTTATTAGATCTGTATTCCTGTTGCAGCTCGTGGTTAAACTAGAAGACCTCAAAGGTAAATCAGTAGCAGAGCACGGTCAGGCGTTACACTTTCCTCTTTTGGATTAGTACAGCTTTACACTTTCCTAATAAAGTTAGGGCGTTTTCGGAGTTCTAAACCTGATTGCTTTATGTCACATATCACCACCAGGCTCATGCGACCGACGTGAAACGTGTTAAATATGTGGGGTGTCACGTGTGGGTCAAGGATCTTAAGATTAAAAGCAGGTCCTTCAGGGTCGCTTGCAAGCGAAACGCACACAAAACTACCGACGGCGCAAAAAGGCGAACCGAGACATCAAGGCCACCGATGATCAGGCCGAGTTGTTGCCCCAAACAGTGGAGTCAGAGTCGAAGAGTGGGCAGACGGAACCGGACGCTGGGGAGTTTACGGATAGACAAGATGAAATCTCTTCCGGGGCATTTCTATCACCCCCAGCCAGGAAGGCGACGATTCTGGCCTGCTGCTGTACTTATGGGGGCCTCCAATTCGGCACCCACAAGTACCGATGTTAATCCAAATCGCGCTGCATTATCTGATTTTCGTCCGTGCCAACCCGGACCACCATATAATTCCCCGGTGTTTTCCGGAAACATGAGACCGGTCCCTGCGGGCCCGCCAATGCCTTCGGAACGAGCCTTCGGATCCTCTGATTTCCCTGTGGCTCTTCGATCACGGCTCAGTATATGGATTGAGAGTAAGTATTCTACGGCGTTAGGTGGTCCTTTGGGAGGTGAGTAAAGGACGAAGGTTTCGTTTCGCATCACTGTGGCTTACCGCCCAGAACCTTATCTGCCGTGTGACGTAGGGTAGGTAGGTAGGTTTTTATTCGCTCGGGGGACACACCCCAGAGGGCCTTTGCACTAAGCTGTTTCCGTTTCGTACAGAGCTTTCCATAATCAGTGTGACGTAGGGATTCGATACCATGGGGAACTTTTAAGAAAGAACTTGACTTCATCAATTCTCCTAACAAACTTGAAAAGCTTCCGAAATAGCAAATTTATATTATATGATATCCTTATCTTTATTTCTTTGACCGCCTCATCTTTCTCAGGTTGTAGTACTGAGCCACTCTCCATGGCGCCAATCGATTACTCCAAATGGGACAACATAGACACCGATTCCGAGCCCCAAACGCCCACTGAGCAGGTGCCTCCGGTCGAAGCAAACCCACCCGCTCCAGCCACCTCACAGTCGACTGCACCGGCATCGACGGCAGCACACAGCGCGTCAGGGTCCATCCAAGCCGTCATCGTCCGGTGCGACGTTGAGAGACTGAAATTCGTGCCTTGGTCCGCTACGACGATCCAGGCAGATCATCCCATCTTCTCGCAGCCCGTGCCTCCCGTCCCAGGGCTCATCGAGGTCCCGCTGGTCCTCCACCGCGTAGGCACTCGGTCCGCCAACCGTGCCGACCTCGACAACCAGATCGCCACGTATCTCAATATCGACGACGAGTCCGGGTTTGCGCCCCCGGAGTGGCGGTCCTATGTCGGCACCGTGGTGGTCGCGCGCAAGGACATGAAGCCGTTGCTGCCGCACCATCTTGAGGGCGTGTGGATGTACTGTGACCGAATTCTGGACCTCTTCGGAGAAGGAGAAGGCGCGCCGAGAAGTCTGTACAACAGACAGGCCTTCGAAGAGTGGTGGAAAGATTATTGTGAGGAACAGAAGGAGTTCCGGCCGGGGAAGGGAGGCGAGAGGGATCCGGATGATTGGCGAGCGGTGAGGTCGCCTTATGAGATGTAGGGGTCGTAGTTCGCCCTAGGCGTGTGTGTCCTGAATAACGGAAACGTTGTCTCGCCGTCGGGCGATCTTTTGGATGGTATCTTACGCTGTCTTACGCATGGCTTTGCTGACTTTTAAATACCCGTCTCGTTTCTGCCGCTAGATCTGTCAGTCTCTGTATGCTATCGACTATACTCTGGTCTAGCTTATTCCCGATGAAATCCTCGTATCGTACGGGACTGAGAAGCCTAATGCCTTATAGTGTCTTATACCTGGATAGCTGCATATAGAGACTAGTAAAGTCGCATTTAGAAGGCTGACTATTGGTTATACGATTTCCTCGCAGCTCTAAGAGCACTTCCACAAACGTCTTGCTTTGGGCTTTATAGTTAGTAAGGATAAATGCCGGGATAACCGGCAATCCCCGGCGAGTGCATTTCCCGGATAAGAACCTGAAGTGGGAGCTGGCTAGATTGAGGGTGTGTGAGTCAGGCCGGATGAGCACCAGGGAAGGGAATCAATCAATCCACGGACGCCCGTCGTGGACGCTAAGTACGTTTTCAGGTAGCTAAGCGATGATGTAAGGTTGGCACGGCTCGTTTGAAGGGACGTGCCATCCTAGTCGTCAATCCACGAACGTCCTTCGTGGATTGATTCCCTTCCCTAATGAGCACTGTCCCCGTTGGGAGGGCTAGAATGGCTAAATCCTTTGTCTCTCGCGCCTATAATAATATGCCCAGTGGCGGGCCGAAGTAAATAGTAATATCGTCTATAAGATAATAGCCTAGGGATTTTAGATCAGGGATAACGTCTATAGCGGTAAACTCAGCCCTATTTATAATCTTTAAGCCGGTATATATATTTTTATTGACAACTATGGGCATCCCCTAGGCATAGAAGAAGACACTAGGAACCTTATAGTTAGAATTATCTCCTTATTCTATAGTCTAGATAATCTCGTTCTAAGATAGGGTTATACGCCGCTAGGTATAGGTCGAGATAAAGATAGAGATATATCTCTTATTAAACCGGGCCTAATTTACTATAGCTTCTATATTAAGGCTCTATTAGTTGCGGTTAAGCGGTATTATAGCGCATAAGCTATCCTTAAAGGTAATTTAGGAGCGGTCTACGAGCTTAATATTAAGTAGGTCTAGGTCTTGCTATATCTAGGTCCCCGCCTATATACTATCTAAAAGAGCGCTTAGCTAAGGATCATCTCTCGCGTAGACTTATTCCTCGAGAAGAATAATAGTCTTAAATATTAGCTATAGACTATAGCCATAGTAGTAAGAAATAATCGCTTATCCTAGGGAGGCAATAAAAGTGGGATCCACGATTCGGTCTACTAGGAGGCTCGTCTCTCGCACTAGGGCGAACTAATAGAAATCCCCTATTAAGAGAATAATAGGAATCCCGCTAAATAGCTTATCTAGGCAATTACGGAGTGACTAGAGGTAGTAGCTAGCGCTAAATAAAGTAGTTCCCCTAAGCATACTAACTTCATCGATTACGAGGACTAGCTTCTGCTTCTATATATATTTTTTAGCTTCTGAGAATGCTAGAGGTCGCGTATTATGAGATCGATGAGTATCTAGTCCGCAGGCCAAATAGAGCGTCGTCCCGCCGATCTAGGCTACCGCACTGCCTAACATGCCGGTAATCTAAAGATAATATGGCTAACCTCTAGCCGCGAACATATAGCGCAAGGCATCGATAATCCTAGATTTTCTAGTACCGCCTAGTCCTCTAATATATTAAAGATATTAACCAGCGGAGTTAGGGTTAGCAGCATACTTATCTAAGAAGCTACATACCAGCTAAAGAGCCATACTTTACAGATCGTTAAGCCTATAGCTAGAGGCAGTAAGATACCCTATCTCCACAAAGCTTTTAGTGAGGTCCACGTTAAGAAATATTCGAGGGCCTTATATAACTAGATCATCTTCATCTTGCCTCGGAATAGGAATCTCTATATCGCAATGCCGAATAAGTAGATCATCGATATCAGCGTTACCTATGGAGGTTATGCTACATTAAAGACCGCCCTCTATCTCATCAAGCATTCAGAGATATAACATATCCTAGGCCTTTACCGCGGCCCAAATATTATCCCTAGAAAGAGTCAGGTACTAGTATAAAGAGGTATCCTCATTACGGCGAATTTACTAATAAAAACCTTCTTAACATAGGACAAAAGGCCAACCCTCTTTAGCTAGGTTCTCTTAGCATAGGTCCCGGATTAGGCTCCGCAAGACTAGAGAGTCCCTCGTAGTATTAGAGTCTCGCACGGCATTATATAGAGCCCGGAGGAGAGTAATATAGTTTTAGTAATACGCAGCTATCATTATAGATTCTTCACTATAGTCGCCTTCATCAAGAGGGAACTCTACGTTAACTATATCGTCGCCCTCTAACTAGCTAGCCTAGAGCTTTATATCTTTGCGTGCGTCTTTAGCTAATTTACTAAGGAGGGAGATATTCGCGACGTAGAAACGCAGCCGGCCGCAGAGAGAGTCTTTATAGGTTAACTATATATCGGTAATATCGCCGCGTATCTTAGAAAGAAAGTCTTCCTAAGGTATAAATAAGGCCAAATAGAGGACAGAGTTGCTAGGCAGAAGGGTCAAAGCTAGCTCGGAGTCGGTAACATAGACCTCTGGAACGTACCGTTTAAAGTACACGGGATACTCGTCTTCATGGTCATTACTAATATATCCTTGAAAGATCGGCACGGCGTATTCATAAGGTCGCCGAAGTTCTTACAGCCAGCCGTAGCATTTAGGAGAGGATCCCTCAAGAGAGATATAGGTTTTATCCTCATCTTAGTCACTGCGACGCACTAAGTTAATCATCGATATATAGTCATAGAGGCACAGAGATCTTAGAACTTAACCTCTGCAGGCATAAGCGTCTAAGTACAATAAGATACGCCTACCTTCCCTAAGCTATATTATCTTAGTAGGCTCCTCTAGATCTATTTCTACGCCGGCCTAACGACGAAGATATATCTAGCGCCGGAAGATAGCCTAATATAATACGGTCAGATTTAGGAAGGACCAGTCCGGCACATTAGTAAAGTCCGTATAATAGCCCAGCAGATAGTAATATACCTCGATAGCCAAGAGCTGCCTCTCAGAAAAGATTCGATTTACTATCCTTATTAGAAACTGGCGACTCTTATTCAGCAGGGCGGGGCGAGCGTCACGCTCGGCGGGGTCCGACACCTGGCGCCTCCGCTCAGCAGATTCAGAGAGCTGTTAGAAGACCTCGGCTGCGAGGACGATGCGTTTCTATATTAGCATATCCAGTTTAGTAGCGTAGTTCGTGATATAAAACACCATAGCTAGGCCCTTAGTCCTCATTAAGATCATCGAGATGTCATAGTTATAGCGGAGGCCGACCGCTATTGCTTTATTATACCGGTTAACCAGCGGGTAGTTTCGGCGGATCTTAAGCAGGCCCTCCTCTAAGAACCCCGTCTCCTCGGCGATTTTCCAAGGCGCTTTGAACCGATAAGCCGTCCGTCTATACTTATCCGCACCCTGCTCGGCGAGTCCCTTTAGAGAATACTTAAGATAGGTATATATATAGGAATAAACCTAGCAATAATACGCAATGAAGTTAGACTTATCATTAAAGGCCACAATAAGAGCCTCGGTGCTATTTATTATTTCCTCGACCGGGTAGATTAGCTTCCTCTCTTATCAGATAACCTTTCTAATATTCTCATTTAAGCACTTATGAAAGACTAAGTCTATATACTAAGTTACTTAGATATAGTATTCTTCCTCGGCAGGATCAGCTATATCGTTAATTAGAGATAATAACTATATATTGCCGGCTAACCAGAGTAATCCATATAGATATAAACTACCTCGTTCATTTATTTCTACCGTTACATAATAGTAACTAATTTTCCTAAATACTAATTCTTAGCCTATCTTAATATATTTTTTAAAAAATAGAGATACTTCTCGGTAGAAAAAGATAATAGAGCTAACCGGGTCTATAATACTAAGAGCGATTCTATTATACCTCCCCCGAAGATTAGCTAAAAATTCCTTTGCCGTATTATACTCATAGAGCCTATAGATAAAGAGCCTTATCTTCACCGGGTTATTAATATCATTAGGGCTAATAGTAATCCAAATCACGGGCATACCAGTCTAAATATTAAGTACTTATATTATCCTCCGTATTAAAAGTCGACTTTTATTCGAGAGCGGCTATGCATAGCCAAAGATAGATAGCTCGCGGAGTAGGAATAATATATCGGGGTTAGTCGTCTTCCTTATCTCTCGTATCTTATTCTCAGCGGCTTTTAGGCGGTCCATTATTAAGCTACTATATACCTATTTAACTTTCTAAAAAGAGTCCTTAGCTATACGGACTATACTAATGCGGCGGTTAAAGGATCAGAAGAGGAGGTTAAAAACTAAGAAATAGAAGATAAGATAGGTAGCAAACTGGCCTCTATATCGTTATAGAATATACTTAGCCTAGTAATTAAGCGAATAATTAAAACAGCGCCAAGTAGGCTCCGAAGCATCTCGTCGATTAGAATTCGACTCCCCTAGTGCCTTTGGGCCACCCCTCCCCCACGGGAAAAGCTTTAGGAAGGTCCGAGGGAAGAAGTCCTCGTGCAGGGTATCTACGAAGTCGCCACCACGCTCCACTCTAACGAACGGCTATTCACCTATTGTCTAAAGTCGCATAGCGCATGGTTCAGCATCGTCGGCATCTCGACTCCGACTCGTCTTAAGAGCGTCGGCTAAGAAGGACAGCTTATCGGCCTCCTCGAAAGCGGCTGGCCCGTCAAGAGGAAACATGCCGGATGATGACGTCCCATAAACGACTTCATCGTCGTCGCCGGCATCGTCCGGAGGCAAGGGATGGTGCTGTTCGATCGACCGAGTGCCATCCGGAGGGCAGGGGTCATCGCCGGAGCTAGTTTATACCGAAGTAGTAAGGAGTTCTTCAATACTCATAAACCGGTTCGCCCCTAACCCTCGATCAGTATCTAAGACGATATAGTCCGTCTACGTCTTCTCAGCAACTGACGGCTCCTCCCTCTATATTATATCCATAATAAGGGCGGGAATATTAGAGCCCTCCGCGTACCGCCAATCATCTATCTCGCCGTAGTTAATTCTAATATGCTCGTAAAGTGGGTTATTCTTTTAGAGCCACGATAAGGCAGCCCTTACACGGGACTTGCGCACTTAGAGAAGATGACCAACATCTGCCGAGCTGGGTTTGCTCGAACCACTCCAAGAGACGTGGATATTCTCAATAGTTTCTAGAAGAGGGTAGGGGAGAACTATAGCAACGAGGTCCTCGACCTTATTTAGAAACACAATAATATAACCCTTCATATACTTCCGGTAACTAAGGCCCGACGGGGTCTTATTATCAACAGTGAACTTTATGATATAGCCGAAAGGGGCCTAGAGAGCAATTAACCTCTCTTCAACAAGAGAGAGGCCATCAAGCTCTTCGGGGTACCAATGCTCGCATCCGATATCCATATTATTAACCGAGCAGACCTTAGGAAGCTTTCCATTTTCCAAGCCGGTACGGCACTCGCAGCACACCTAAACTTCAGCCCTATCGTCCAGTGGAAGGCACTTCCGGCACTGCTAAAGAGTCCTCGTGGCCTACAGCAGGGAGAGCGTCAACAGCCTTTTCCACTAGACGGTAGTGAGTTCGCAAGGCGCTTACTTTCTATAGCAAAAGACGCAATACGAAATCGGCAACGTATTTTCATCTATAAACGCCTAATAGAACGACTTAGAAGCCTCTACCTGAAGGGCGAGCGGGACTTCTTTGCACCAGGATCTTATCGCCGATGCCTCCTCCTTGTCTCAAAAGCAAGATTCACGATATTATAGAGTAGAATTAATTGACTCCCGCTGGAGTTGGACGGTTTCCGGCATGGGCCGCGGCCTCGTCGGGGCGCGGTTTGGCTGCGTGTTCGGCGGAGTTGGAAGCGTTTCCTCCATCGACCGCCGCCTCCTCTTCGGGGAGCGGTTTGGTTTCGGGGCATTGTTTGGTTGCGTGTTCGGCGGAGTTGGAAGCGTTTCCCCCATTGACCGCCGCCTCCTCTTCGGGGAGCGGTTTAGTTGCGTAGGCGGCGGAGCTGGAAGCGCTTCCTGTTCGGTCTCTCCGGCCCTTTGACGGGCTCGGTCTTCGGCGCGCTGGCGGTCCAGATGATCCAAAATGCGGAGGATCTCCTCATGAGGAACTCTGACCGGCTCCCTTCGGGGCTCGATGAGAGCCAACATGCGGAGGATCTCCTCATGAGGGACTCTGACCCGCTCCCTTCGGGGCTCGAGGAGAGCCAACACGCGCAGGATCTCCTCATGAGGGACTCTGACCAGCTCCCTTCGAAGCTTGAGGAGATCCTGTAGAGTGGCATCGTCAAAATGGGCACTGAGCGGCCCTTGCGGGCCGTGGACGGCTCTCTGAGATGCCAGGGAGTTTGGAACCGTCGATTGAGAGGTTCCCCGACTCCCTCGGGCCCTATTCTGAGTGTGCCCATCCAGATCTTCCCATGTACGGGGGATCTCATCAATTGGGACTCTGACTGGTTCTTGCCGGGGCATGGTAGCAAGTGGATATGAGCCACGGGTGTGGTGAGGAGGGAAAGGAGAGGTAAAACAAACGGCGCGCCATGTCTGACATGGAAAGCGGTCGAAACAACCGAGAGCCACTGGTAGGACGGTCTTCTGCAGTTATAAAAAGGTCGGACTGACGACAAATCAGTTTCTGTAGACAAATCATTTTCTGTAGTTATAAAAAGGAGCTCCGAAGACGGACGGGAGTAGCGTTTGGACTGTGGCTTAGGGGGAATTGATCCAGGCACCGCCGGCGGTGTGATTATCCGCACGTGACCTGGACACCGCCAGCGGTGTAATTATAATCCGTTATGTAAGCATGATAGTTACGCGGCCTTTGAAAAGGGGTAACATACCGCAAATTGACCCACCAATTCAACGAGCAACAGCTTCTGCAGTATCAATTTAACTTGTCGCGCCTTCACCCTGCTCCAATGAACCCAATTGAGGTCCCCCGTCGCTTCCCTGATGATGCCCTTCCCCCTGAAGGCCAATACAACTCACAGGAGGAACTACGCACAGCAATCAACGCTTGGGCAGCGCCACGGGGTTATGCCTTTACGATTGCAAGATCTAGGAAGACTCCCAATGGTAGAAGAGTAGTTATCTTCAACTGTGACCGTGGACCAGGGGTCTCTCCTCCCCCCTCAGCCCCAAAGGCCCCGGGGAAACAGCATCGGCAAACTACAACACGTCGCACAGGATGCACCTTCTCTGTGATAGCAAAGGAAAGCCTGTGTCAGACTATATGGAGTCTGAGGCATCGGCCCGGGGCTAGATTTGATCAACACAATCACGAACCAAGCATCGACCCAGTAGCACATCCAACGCATCGTCATCTATCAGGCCCAGAGGTATCAACAGTCCGACAACTCTCTAGTGCCGGCATTGGGGCAAAGGAGATTAGATCCTACTTACTGATGACCTCAAAAACACTTGCTACACAAAGGGATATCTACAATTACATTGCAGAGGGCAAACGAGCGCTTGCCAAAGGTCAAAGCAACATACATGCCCTTACTGATCAGCTCGAGAGCGAGGGCTTCTGGAATCAAATTCGCCTTGACGAGAGTGGCAGAGTTACGGCGGTGTTATTTGCACATCCGAAGTCGCTGGGATACCTCAAATCATATCCCGAAGTGCTTGTATTGGACTGTACATACAAGATCAACAAGTACTGCATGCCTCTGCTCGATATAGTTGGTGTTGATGCTTGTCAACGGTCCTTCTGTATTGCATTTGCGTTCCTCGGCGGCGAGGAAGAAGATGACTACACCTGGGCTCTTGAACGGTTACGGTATATGTATGAGCTCCATGGAGCAGCCCTCCCATCTGTGATACTCACAGATCGCTGCCTTGCTTGTATGAATGCTGTTTCCTCTTGCTTCCCTCAGTCAACCTCGATGTTATGCTTGTGGCATATCAACATGGCAGTTCTGGCCCATTGTAGGCCCGCATTTGTTGGGGATAAAGGCAACCCTCGAGGGGAGGAAGCGTGGGCTGAGTTCTACAGCTCTTGGCATGATATTGTAGCCTCGACGACTGAGGCAATCTACAACGAGAAGCTTGAGAAGTTCAAGAGGCGCTATACCCCTGACCATATCAACGAGGTGGGCTACATCATGGAGACCTGGCTAGATCTCTACAAGGAGAGGTTTGTCAAGGCGTGGGTTAACCAATACCTTCACTTTGAGCAATATGTTACGTCACGGTGCGAGGGGATTCATCGGCTTCTCAAATCCCACCTGAAAAACTCGCAATCTGACCTCTTTGAGGCCTGGAGGATCATCAAACTTGTTCTGTCAAATCAGCTTGCCGAGCTCGAGGCGAACCAAGCCCAGCAGCACATCAACACACCTCGTATACTATCTGGGGTGTTGTATAGCAATATCCGTGGTTGGATATCACATCAAGCCCTGCGGATGGTTGAGGCTCAACGGCAACGACTGCTGGAGGAATATCCTCCATGTACAGGGCTTTTCACTAGGACTCTTGGTCTGCCCTGTGCACATATCCTTCAGCCTTTGCTAGTGCAAAATCAGCCCCTTCAACTGCATCATTTCCACTCACATTGGCATCTCCAACGCTCAGGAACCCCCCGGCTTATTCTTGAGCCTCACAAGAAGTTTGATCGTCTAGCTGCTAGTTCAACGCTGTCACCAACAAGCACACAACGCGAGCCGTGTGTATCTGAACGTCTTGAGAAATCACTACAGCCAAAGGCAGCGCCGAAGTGTTCGAGCTGTCATCAGCTAGGCCACAACATGAGGTCTAAAGCATGCCCTTTACGTTACCAATATCTATTGGAGGCTCCTACTCAAACCACTACGACAACGCATACAACAACACATACAACTACTCGCTCTATAACTCGATCGCTATCCCCATCATCCCCATCGGGATCCTCTATAGTATCGGAGATCATAGCCTGTACAACAACACACACAACAACTCATGTGGTATCTCCTCCAGCGGCCGGACCAGCAAATGCGGTGCCTGCATTACGGGCCGATGACCCCCGTGTCATCTTCCAACGATACAAAGAAGCACGAGAGGCCTGGGTTGCTACATTTCCTCGGGGATCTCAGAAGACCAACCAACAATACCGGAAGGCTATGGGGCTACCTACACGTTATAGTAAAGAAGACTATGAGTGGTGTATTAACTACAAGCAAATGGGGAGGTATTGCAGGGGGGAATCCGGCATCAGAGACTGGACTAGGGAGGAGATGATGAGTTATCTTGATTGGGATAGAGCTGAGAATGAGCGGGTTGAACAGAATGTAGGGAAAGAGATGGCAGAGCAGCCTTTCTCAGGGCGGCGAGGAATGCAGGATATCTGGGATGCTGCCGGGAGAGATGTTATACTACAGGGTGGAGGGGCCTAGTTTTTGAGTGTTGTTTGGGGTGAAGTTAGCCATTTTGATGGTATTTTGCAATGCGTCGATACAAGAACGAAGAGCTTTCTACAAGAGAGAGGCCTCCGCTTTATATACTACGATGTGTAAAGTGATTCACTTGCATCGTGATAGCTGTGGAGCCTGTGGTGTTCGGATGATGCGAGTGTACGCATTGTGTAATCTCCACGGCCCTGAGCGGGCTTGTATGTTGTAAATAGACTTTGTACTCTATATTGAATAGCTACATATACAGCGATTTGCTGTATCTCTTCCATTATGTGAATAGATGCCCTTTCTTTAGATGGGAGAGGGACATCGCAACTATCATGCTTACATAACGGATTATAATTACACCGCTGGCGGTGTCCAGGTCACGTGCGGATAATCACACCGCCGGCGGTGCCTGGATCAATTCCCTGGCTTAGGATGGCGAAGTATGGCGAAGCGCGATCAGGGCGCTATGTGGCCCGGGCGTTGGGGAGGGAGAGAGGGCGCGGAAGGAAGAACCTTCGTCTCTACGTTCCTCAGGCAAAACCACCCTACTCAAGAACAGGAGATCGTCCCTGGCGGGCCCTCCAATGCCTTTCGGAACGAGCCTGGGAAGCAAGGCACTTGCCCTGTGAGAGAAAGAGCCCGACACACAAGCACTTGTCTTGCGGAGGACCGAGGCTGACAAGCACTGTCTTGTAAAGCCTTGCAGGCGCGTTTGTATATCAGGTAGGTGGCGCCTTGGGGGTGTCCTTGCAGGTGTCTGTTTGAAGGGAAAGGAGGAGAGAAGAGAATGTGGGCGTGGGTGCCGAGTACGAAGCTTTATAGGCGATTGGGAGACTTTTGGCACAGGTGACTACAGGGGGCTGGTGGCGTCTGCGTGTGACCAGTCTTTTTTGCCTTTTGTGGTTTGAGACGCTGCGCACAGGCGCTAGCTTACAGCTCAGACCCCGCGTTCGGTGGCCATTGCAGTTTAATCCCGTTTCGTGACCTCATCTCTTTAAGCATCAACGAACAGAAGGAGTTTCGGTCGGGCAACGGAGGCGGCAACGGAGGCGGCAACGATCCGGATGATTGGCGAGCGGTGAGGTCGCCTTATGAGATATAACGTTTTCGAGGGTCCTGAATAAGAATTGTATATTGTGGCTCACTACTACTAGGCAGACTTTTTGATAATAGCTCTGGCTATCCTACGCAAAACCTTGCTAACTTTTAAATAACCGTCTCGTTTCTGCTGCTAGATCCATTAATCTCTGCATAGCATTAATTATATTCTAGTCTAGCTTATTCCCAATAAAATCCTACGGTCGAACGGGACTAAGAAGTTTAATGCCTTATAAAGTCCTATACCGGGAGAGCTATATATAGAGACTTATAAAGTCGCATTTCGAAGGTTAGCTATTAGTTATACGATTTCTACGTAGCTTTAAGAGCACCTTAATAAATATCTTACTCTAGGCTTTATAATTAGTTAGGATAAAGGCTAGGATAACTAGTAATCCTCGCCGAGCGTATTTCCCGGATAGGAACCTGTAGTGGGAGTTGGCTAGATCGAGGGTATATATGGTAGGCCGGATAAGCACGGTACCCGTTGGGAGAGCTAGGATAGCTAGATCCTTTGTCTCTTGTGACTCTAATAGTATTCCCAGTAGCGGACCAAAGTGGATAGTAATATCATCCGCAAGATAGTAGCCCAGGGATTTTAGATCGGGAATAATATCCATAGTAATAAACTCGGCCCTATTCATAACTTTTAAGCTAGTATATATATTTTTATTAACTACTATATATATCCCCTGGGCGTATAAGAAGACCCTAGGGATCTTATAGTTAGAGTTGTCGCCTTGTTTAATAGTCTGGGCTACCTCCTGCTAGGATAAGGCCCGATTGCGCTAGGTATGGCTCGAGATGAAGACCGAGATATATCTCCTATGAAAGCGGGCCTAGCCTATTATTATTTCTATATTAAGGCTCTATTGGTTGCGATTAAGCGGTATTATAGCGCGTAAGCTATCCTTAAAGGTAACTTAAGAGTAATTTATAAGCTTAGTATTAAGTAGGTTAAGGTCCTCTATCGTCTAAGTTCTAGCGCATACTCTATCTAGAAGAGCGCCTAGCTAAGGATTATCTCGCGCGTAGACCTATTCCTTAAGGAGAATAATAGTCTTAAATAATAACTATAGACTATAGCCGCGGTGGTAAGCAATAATTACCTATCCTAGGGAGGCTATATAAGCGAGATCTACTATTTGGTCTACTAAGAGGCTTATCTCTAGCACGGGGGCAAACTAATAGAAATCACCCATTAAGAGAATAACGGGAATGCCTCTAAATAGCTTATCGGGATAGTCACGGAGGGCTTAGAGGTAGTAGTTAGCATAGAATAGCGTGGCTCCCCCGAGTATACTTACTTCGTCGATCACGAGGACTAACTTCTGCTTCTATATCTATTTCTTCGCTTTTGAGAATATTAGAGGCTTTTGTTTATTATGAGAACGGTGGGTGTCTAGTCCTAAGGCTGAGTAGAGTATCATGCCGCCGATCTAAGTAGCTATACTGCCTGATATGCTAGTAACCTAGAGGTAATATGGCTGGGCTCTAGCTATAAATACCTCTCGCAAGGCATTAATGATCCTAGACTTTCTAGTACCGCCTAGACCTCCGATGTACTAAAGATATTAATTAGCTAAGTTAGGATTAGTAATATAGTTATCTAAGAAGCGGCATACGAGCTATAATGCCATGCTCTATAGATTATTAAGTATATAGCTAGAGGCGGCAAGAAGTCTTAGTTCTATGAATCCTCTAGCGGGGCCTACCTTAATAAACATTTAAGGATTTTAAGTAACCAGGTATCTATACTATCTCGGAATAGGAATTTCCGTGTCATACTAGCGGATAAGCAGATTATCGACGTCGGCGCCACTAATAGAGGTTATACCGCCTTAGATACCGCCCTCTATCTTATTAAGTATCTAGAGATACAGCATATCCTGTGCCTTTGCCGTAGCTTAAAGATCTTATGCAGAAGGAATAAGACACTAGGATAG
The DNA here is from genome assembly GCA_027569015.1 of Ascodesmis sphaerospora. Lineage (NCBI taxonomy): Eukaryota > Fungi > Ascomycota > Pezizomycetes > Pezizales > Ascodesmidaceae > Ascodesmis > Ascodesmis sphaerospora. The sequence goes on along the minus strand of JAPPUR010000045.1, from coordinate 117,029 downwards.
TAAACTATTCTAATTATATCGAATTTGCTAATAAAAATTATCGTGATATTAAATAAAAGGCCGATCCTCTTCGATAGGGTTCTTATAGCATAGATCCTAGATTAGGCTCTATAGGACTAGGGACTCCCTCGTTGCATTAGAATCCCGCACGGTACTTTAAAGAGTCTAGAGGAGGGCCATATAGGTTTAGTAATACTCTGCCATCGTTAGCTCGTCGCTATAATTACCTTTATCCAGAGGGAAGTCTACGTCCACTATATTATTGCCTTCCGACCGGCTAGCCCAAAGCTTTACGTCTTTATATACATCCTCGGCCGATTTTCTAAGGAGAGAGATATTTAAGATATAAGATCATAGGTAGGGGCAAAGCATAGCTATATAGTTAGACTATATGCCGGTAATATTACCCTATATCTTAGAGAAGAAGTTTTCCCATAGCATAAATAAGGCCAGATAGAGAACTAAGTTGCTACGCAGAATATCAGAGCTGGCTCGGGGGCGAATAGGGCAGCAATAAGAGCGTACCGTTTAAAATATACCAGATGCTCGTCTATATAGTCATCGCTAATAAACCCCTAAAAGATCAGCACCGCATACTCAGGCGGTTCGCGAAGCTTTTAGATCCATCCGTAGCACTCTGGAGGTCCCTCCAGAGCTATATAGGCTTCATCCTCATCTCGGCCATAGCGACGCTCCAGGGTAATCATAGATATATAATCATAGAGGCATACCTCTCTTAGAACTAGGCCCCGGTAGGCATAGGCATCTAGGTACAATAAAGTTTAGCCGCTTTCCCGAAATTATACTATCTCTAATGGCTCTTTAGCATTGGTTTACGTACTAGCCTAGCGACGGAGGTATATCTAGCGCCGGAAAATAGTCTAATAGAGTATAGTTAAGTTTATATAGGACCATTGCGGTATATTAGTAAAGTCTATTTAATAGCTAAGTAAGAAGTAATAGACCTCTACGGCCGAAAGCTATCTCTCGGAAAAGATTTGGTTCGCCGATCTTATTAGAAACTAATGACTCTCGTTTACTATAGCCTAGCGCCGGGAATCCTATTCGGCAAGATTTGGCCTAGGATAACCCTCAGATTCACGAAGCTATCAAAGAACATTAATAGCGAAGATAAGGCGTTTCTATATAGGCATATCTAACTTAGTGGCATAATTTATAATATAAAATACCATAGCGAGTCCCTTAGTTCTTATTAAGATTATCGAGATATTATAATTATAGCGGAGGCTAACTACTATTGCTTTATTATACTAGTTAACGAGCGGGTAATTCCGCCGGATCTTAAGTAAGCCATCCTCCGTAAATCTAATATCCTTAACAATCCTCTAAGGCGCTTTGAACCGATAAGCTATCCATTTTTTATGCTTATCTGCACCCTCTCTAATAAGTCTTTTTAGAGAATACTTAATATAGGTATAGGTATATAAGTATACCTAGTAATAGTACGTAATATAGTTAGACTCATTATCAAATGCCGCTGCGAGAGCCTCGGTATTATATATTATTTCCTCGACCGGGTTAATTAGCTTTCTCTCCTTTCTAATAGCTTTCCCGGCTTCCTTATCTAAATATTCATAAAATACTAAGTCTAGATACTAAACTACCTAACCATAGTATTTTTCTTCCTCGAGGTTCACTATCTCATTAATCAAGGATAATAACCTTATATTACCTTCTAGCCAGAGTAGTCCATATAAGTATAGACTACCTCGGTTATTTATCTCCACCGTAGCGTAATAATAGCTAATCTTTTTAAAAATTAATTCTTAGCTAGCCCTAATATATTTCTTAAAGAATAGAGAGATTTCTCAATAAAAGAAAATAGTAGCGCTAATTAGGTCTATAGTGCTAAGGGCGATCTTATTATACCTTCCCCGGAGATTAACTAATAGTTCTTTTACTATATCATAGTCGTAGAGCCTATAGATAGAGAGCTATATCTTAACCGGATTATTAATATCGTTAGGGTTAACCGTGATCCAAATAGTAGGCATACTAGTCTAGATATTTACTACTTATATCTTCCTCCGCATTAAGAGTCGAGTTTCATTAGATAGCAGCTATACATAGCTAAAGATAGATAATTCACGAAGTAAGAACGATATATCCGGATCTATCATAGTCCTTATCTCCCGCATCTCCTCCTCGGCTATTTTTAGGCGGTCCGCCGTTAAGCTTCTATAGACCCATTCTAATCTATCAAAAAAGCCCCTCGTTATACAGACTATGCTAATACAGCGGTTCATAGATCAAAGGAGGAGATTAAAAACCAAGAAACAAAATACTAGATGCATAGCAAATCAGCCCCCATGGCGTTATAATATATATTTAGCCTAATAGTTAAGCGAGTAATTTCCACTACGCCTTACTAGCTCCGAAGCGTTATATAAATTACCGTCTAGCTCGCTTAGTGCCTTAGGGCCCCCCCTCCCCCATAGGAAAAGCTTCAGAAAGGTCCATAGAAAGAAGTCCTCGTATAGGTTATCCGCAAAATCTACACCCCGCTCGACTCGGATGAACAGTTAGTCTCCTGCTGCGTGGACAGTCATAGCGGAAGGCTCAACATCATTGCCGTGTCCAGTCTGACTCGGCTGGATAGCCTCAGCTAGGAAGGATAGCTTATCAGCCTCAGCGAAAGCGGCCGGGCCGTCCAGTGGAAACATGCCGGACGTTGACGTCTCGTATAGGATATCACCGTCACGGTCGAGACTCTCCCGGCCAGGAGCAGACATATGGGCATCCTCGGGTAGAGGGTGAGGTTGTTCTATCGACGCATTGTCAACTGAGATAGACGTGTCGTCGCTTGGGTCTGCTCGCAGCGAGGTAAGGAGTTCTTCAATGCTTGTGAAACGGTTCTCCTCTAATCCGCGATCGGTATTCGGGACAATTAGGTTAGTATGCGTCCTTTCCACCGCTAAGGGCTCCTCTCTTTGCATCCGCTCCATAAGAACGGTGGGAACTGTCGAGTCCTCCGCGTACTACCAGCCCTACATTTCATCCAGGTTGATTTTAATATCCCTATAAAGGGGATTATTCCTCTATAGCCACAAGAGGGCTGCGGTTACTCGAGACTTACGCACCTAAAGAAGCGTCCCCACTTCCGCCGGGCTGGGTCTATTGGCGCCGCCGCTCCAAGACACATAGATATTCTCGATCGTCTAAAGAAGCAGATAAGAGAGCACCGTGGCCACTAGGTCATCTACATTATTCAGAAATACGACAATATAACCCTTCACGTATTTCCGGTAAGTAACACCTAACGGCGTTTTATTATCAACGGTAAACTTCGTGATATAGCCAAAAGGGGCCTAAAGAGCGATTAGTCTCTCCTCGACAAGAGAGAGGCCATCAAGCTCCCCAGAATAACGATGCTCACATCCGATATCTATGTTATTAACCGAGCAGGCCTTTGGCAGCTTCCCTTTTTCAAAATCGCCGCGGCACTCAAGGCAAATATCGACCACATCGCCACCATCAGGTGGGAGACACTTCTTACATTTCTAAAGAGCCGTCATAGCCTACACTAACGCGGGAGTCAAGTAATTTCTCCACTAGGTAGTAGTAAGCTTAGCTAGCGGGCATTTCCTATAGCAAAATATGCAATGGGAAATAGATAACATACTTTCGTCGGTAAAGGCGTCATAGAATAACTTCGAAGTCTCAACTTGCAGGGCGAGGGGGACTTCTTTGCACCAAGATCTTAATAATAATGCGTCCCTCTTAGCGTGAAAGCACGACTCTTGGTATTGTAGAAATTCATCGAGGGATTGCTGCTGGAGTTGGACGGTCTCATCCAGCAGCTTAGGCTTTTTCGGGGAGCGGCTTGGCCCCGAGGGCGGTGGAGTCAGAAGGCCTTCTTGCTGTGCACTACTATGGCGTTTGCGGGAAGGCGGTGTCTGTGGAGGGAAGGTCGGCTCAGGGGTGGTTGGTCGTTGTAGAAGTTCGGTCGTATCCTGACCTTGGGGGTACTGACGGCCTCGGCGGGCCTGGTGGGCCGGGCGGGGCCGACTGGCTTGACGCTCGCGGGAAGGCGGCGTCTGTGGAGGGAAGGTCGGCGGCTCAGGGGTGGTTGGTCGCTGTGGAAGTTCGGTGGAACTGGGCCCTTGGGGGCACTGACGGCCTCGGCGGGCCTGGTGGGCCGGGCGGGGCCGACTGGCTTGGTGTTCCGCGTGTTCGCGGTCCAGACCATCAGATATACGGACGATCTCCTCAAGGGGTACCCTGAGCTTCCCATCTCGAAGTTGTGGCTCCATGGCCGTCTGCAGAAGAGCTCCTTGTCTCCGATGGGCTGTTTCTTGGGTATGCTGCCGCTCCAGGTCATCTAACGTGCCGGTGACCTCCTCGAGGGGCACTCGGAGCTTCCCATTTCGGAGCTCTGACTCCATGACCTCCTGCGGCCGAGCTGCTCGTCTCCGACGAGCTGTTTCTTCAGCATGCTGGCGGTCTACTTCGCTCAAGGTACGGGCGATCTCCTCGGGAGGTAAGATGACCTTTCCCCCTCGTAGCCGTGGCTCCAAGACTCTTTGTGGATGACGCCCTTCTTTCCGAAGGGCTGTTTCTTCGGCGTTCTGGCGGTCTAGGACGTCTATCGTACGCATGATCTCTTCCAGGGGAACTAAAGCCTTCCCATTTCGGACCCGCGAGCGATTTCCTTCTCTGCGGTGGGCTCTTTCTTCGGCATGCTGGCGGTCCAGGTCGTACATGGTTCGGCGGATCTCATCAAGCGGGACTCGGACCGGCTCCTGTGAGGCTTCGCGGAGAGCCTGTAGGGTCGCCTCGTCCACCAGCTCTCTACTCTCGTCGTCTCGTGGCTGGGTGGCTTCGGGGACCCGTCGAGACCGGTCTCGAGCGCGTTGGCGGTCTAGGTCTTCCAGCGTTCGGCGGATCTCTTCAAGCGGAACTTTGACTGGTTCTGCTCGAGGCATGGTGTAAGTGGGAGCGGCACGGACTTGTGTGTCCAGAGGGAATAAAACTAGGTAAACGAAAAGGCACCATCCTTGACCGATGTAAGGGTCGAAGGGAAGAAATAACGTGTTTATCATCGAAGGAAGGGGCCATTAGGGAGCAACAGAGGCACGAGGGAAGGGTCAATGCACAGCTGTAGCCCGGGTCGGCGAAGCAGAAGCTTTCCGGACCTGGCAACTTCGCAAAGCATGGCCAGGGACGCTTCAAGATCGAGACCTCTCCGCCCGTGGCAGGGATAGCCACCAGGAGGATGTCCAGATCGGGGCGCGCCCTCACTAGGTCACTGATGATGAAAGATGATATTGGGATGATCTTGAGTGGATTGGTGTTATTGGTTGTTGTGTCTTTTTTCTTCTTCGTTCTTGCTCGTTGTCCTTGTATCTGAGGGGACGAGGCCAAGACACTAGACCTGCTGATCCTGCAACAGATCTGTAACGCTGGTCTGACAATTCTGGTATCATGGGGTGACATCTTCCCTTGAGGTAGCTGCCTGTGTAACATCATCATGCATGCCACTTCTCCAACATGTTGATCCTGACCCGTCTGACAGGCTTGCTTGAAGGCCGATTTCTCCAAGTGTTCAGCATCCTATCCTCAGCAGCTGAAGCATGGTCTGTCAAAATGAGGCTGTATTGTGTTAGTATTTCCTGGTCCTGGTTGTTAGTATGTTTGATTCTCCACGTTCATTCCCAGTCTTCCCGTCTCCATCGCAAATTTGATCGTTGCTCGCACTGCCTGTAGGTTAGGTGACCACATCGGTCCGTCCGATGCCGACTTTCCTCCCAAAAAGAACGATAGGTAGGGTTAGCGCGCTTTGGAGCAGAGGGCCTGCCGATTGCTGTGGCGCGGTGTGGCTCAAAAAAAAGGCAAAAGTGGAAGTGGCGCGTCGATCCTGGTGAAGTTCAGTGGTGCAGGCGGCTCGCACGGACGGTTTGGTGGCCTGAGCTTAGCAAGATGGAGAGAGGGCGCGGAAGGAAGAACCTTCGTCTCTACGTTCCTCAGGCATACGCCAGAAACGCAGTGCGTTTCCCCTTTCTGACCAATCACCGCCTAGCATTTCCGCCCCCGTATTTCCCCCTCTAGAAACGCACTGTGTTTCTCACGCAGCGCCAATAAAATCAGAAAAGCGAAAACGCGAAACGCGTCGCGTTTCCGTCGTCTGACCCCTGTTGAATTTAATGACTTCGCTACTGTTGTTGAATTGCGCAGTGATGCTGGGTGTGCTTGATAAAATAAAGGTTATTATTGTTATTGTCATGGTGAGAGCTCCCTGGGGGTTTATATCCCATGCGATTCCATCTAGGACTTTCAACTTTCAATCTAGGACTTTGTGATGTGACCCTGAAGTGAGGGGGAAGCTCCCAATTATTCCAACATCCCGCACGATCTCAGCATCGCATCTCCTAACGGGCTAGGCGAATTTGAGCCCGTCTCAATTGTTCTGTGTGGCTCTGGCGCATTGTGTAGATTCTGCAGACACGGCTGTACCAACACAGACTCTTCCGTTGGCTGTGGACGCGATCCATTTCCGGCCACAATGATGTTGCTTGTAATATGGTTCAAAGCTGGTGGAGGTGGCGTCTCAGTTCGATCTGAGAGGCAGCTTGTCGACTCTGTGTGACGTTGCAGCGAGGATGGAGGCCGCAAAGCTTTTATCGGTTGGGGGACATAGACTTGAAATCGGATATCTCCATGCACCGAGCTTCGAAGCCGTCGTCGAGCGCGTTTAGCAATGGCATCTTGCCTTGCTTTCTTCTCTGGTGTATCGTACTTTCGAGGTCGCCCACGCTTCTTGGGTGCTTCGGGCATAGTGATCAAGATGCAGTATTATAATGATTGCCTTGGACCGTCTTGAAGTTCCTACAGCTTGATGAGATGAGCTTGCCCCTGAGTTGACCGCGAAATCCTGATTAGGCTAGTGCGTGACCGCGAAAATCAAATGAAGTTAGTGTGTGACCGCGAAATTCTGATTGGCTAGAGGTTTTGAGCACCAAGTCCAAAATAGGCTAGCGTATTGACCGCGAAACTCAAAAGGGCAATTTCGACTGACCCGATGACTTCGTACACAAGGCACATCACGGGGTGTGGAATACCGACTTGGTGCGCAAACCTTCTCCCACCCGAGTATAAAGGTCACTGCCCAGCCAGCCCGGCGCTTCGGCTACGCGGACGACACGGCGATGCTTAGGATCGGCCGCACGTTGAAGGACACAGCGAACGAGTCAGACGGCGATATCAGTGACCTAACGGGCTGGGGGAGAGAGAACGGAGTGACCTTTGACATTGAGAAAACCGAAGTAATGCACTTCTCGCGCAAGGGAAATAAAGATTCCCCCCCGATCCACCACGACGGTACTGCGAAGTATGCCGAAGAAGCGATGAGGTGGCTAGGGGTCTGGCTCGACCGAAAACTCAGCTTCAAGACGCACGTCATGAAGTGGGCTGTTAAGGCGCGCAAAATCACTAACCTCCTACGAAGCTTCACGAGCACAACCAGAGGCCTAGGCCCTGCGGCGGTCCAGAAGGCGGTAAGAGCATGTGTTGAACCGACCCTCCTTTACGCTGCGGAAGCATGGTATGCCGGCCGTACGGTCCAGCGGATAATCCCCTCACAACCACAAGATACACGCACGGTCAGCACTTGCTCGGAGTCCCTCATTAGGTACATCGATAGTACTATCAAGACCTCGATCCGAGCTGTGCTTCCGGTCTGGAAGACCACGCCACTCGCCGCAATCCACCGTGAGAGCGGGATCCCACCAGCCGAGCAACTCCTTGAGTCTGTTCGCCAACGGTTTTCTGCCAGAATCCAGTCACTTGATCAAAAACATCCACTCACACAGAGGGCCACGACGGAGTTCCTCCAAGGCGCTAGGCGACGAAGAGGCCCGACCAAACTACAGCGCACCGCGGCCCTCCTCCCGCGCGCCCCTAGACCAATCCTTCTACCGAAGAAAAACCTCCGCCTTCCACCGCTGAAAGGCGATTACACGAAGAGCCACGGGGCCCTGATCTTCCGCGCCTGGCTCCGGTCGACAAACGGGAAAGACCTAGTTGTGTACTCTGACGGGTCACAAGCACCTTCGGGGGCCACTAGCTACGGCTACGCCATCTACCGCCGGAAGCTTCTGGTCGACGAGGGTTGCGGCCGGCTAGGGCCAGCCGAAGTCTTCGACGGGGAAGCGGCAGGAGCGTTGGAGGGGCTCAAAGCCGCTGCGCGGTTTGCGGGCCCCACCGACCGAATCTGGGTCTGCCTGGACAACACGTCAGCGGCCGAGTGCCTGCGAGGCAATCCCTCAGACTCTTCACAATCTATATTCCTCGAATTCCAGGCCATCGCTGCGGTGCACGGCCGGGTTAGAGTGAAGTGGTGCCCTGGGCACGAGGGAATCGAAGGCAACGAACGAGCCGACGCCCTTGCAAAGGCTGGAAGCGCACTACCAGAGCCACCTGGAGCCCAGCCTACGCTGGCCTTTGTACGCCGCCAAGCCAAGGCAAGACCGAGGGCCAAGTTCAGCACTTGGTGGGCAGCAAATACGCCAGAAGCCTACAAGCCGTTGAGGCTCAAGGCCCTGCTGAAATGCCCCAAGGAGCTTCAAGTGCCTAGAGGCGCCCTGCATCACCTTCTGGCCGCGCGATCGGCACACGGAGACTTTGCCGGATATCATGAACGGTTCCAACACGAAGACGCCCGCCTCAACTGCTCCTGCGGCCGGCGGAAATCGCCCGACCACCTTTTCTACTGCCATAAAATCATCCCTTCCAAGCGGCCGCGGTTGGCCCCCGCACCCAGGAAGGCGATTGAGCGCATAATAGGCCGAGACTTCGAGGACTATATCAAATTTACAAAGGCTACCGCGTTTTTTCACCGTGGTCTGCCCACGCTATTGATAAGGACCTCCGCTTGCGCTGGAAGCAAGCTGACCACCCCCCCCCTAGGCCCTTTACTTCTTCTTCTTCTTCTATCAATATTTTCCCGTGGCGACGTCTGACGCGTTATCCTGCTACATATTAGCGTGGAAAGAAGGCCGACGACGTACCGCCAACACAGGCTGCCGGCAGCTCCCTGATTCTGGTTTACAACGATTCCATCACCTTAAAATCGGATGTCCCTGCAGCGAATGCTGCGTCTGACGCTCCCGCTGACGGAAGCCAGACTCACGAAAAACCGCGGCCCTGGTAGCCGAAGCTTTGCTAAATAACGGGGGAGAGAGTAGGAGGCGGGAGACTCGGTATACATCTGCGGATGGAGAAGGGAGACCACGCGACCTACCCTGTATCTCCAGCCGGAGAAGGAAGTTTGTGCTTAGCGACTTGCCGGAGTGGGAAGGAGCTGCCCTATACCTATGTATCTACCTACGTTAGCTTAGCACGTCTCTTTGCTCCCGCGCGGAGATTGGCTGGGGGAATCCCAGTGGGACGGAAAATAATACAACAACAACAACACAACGAGGCTGCCGAGCTTGAGGAGCCTGCCGAGGCTGCCGAGATTGAGGAGCCTGCCGAGGCTGCCGAGATTGAGGAGCCTACCCTAGAGGGACCTACCCTAGAGGGACCTACCCTAGAGCAGCTACATAACCAAGCTATAGCCCTAATCCTAGCCAAGGCCTCTATGCAGAAGCTGCTAGCTTTTGCAAAGATCCCTATACCAGAGAAAAGGCTACACGCAAGGCAGGCTGCTATTTTCACAGCTACAGCCCATAAAGCTGCAGCTGCCTTCTTAAAGAGGCCTACTGAAAAGGCCCTATTGCATTTCCTTATCTTACCTAGGCTACTAGGGTTAGGCTTACAAAAAGGAGGCCTAGCTACCCTTCTTAGGTCCTTCCCTTCTAATCTTCCTACCCTAGAGAGCCTACAGTCCCTTGAGCAGCCCCCCAAGGCAGCTAGACCCTCTATAGCCCCTAGCCCGGCCCAGAGGGCAGCTAGGCTACTAGAAAGAGGCTACCTAGGCCGGGCTGCTAGGGCTCTTATTGATCCGACCCCTATAGCACCTAATTCAACGGAAAACAGGGCTAGGCTGCTAGAAAAGCACCCTATCGGATCAAAAGACCCCTTCCAAGGCAAGACCCGCCCAAGGGCCAGCCAACCAATCACATCAGAGACGGTTATAGCAGCTATAGCCTCTATAGGCAAGGAAAAGGCCCCGGGCCTTAGTGGCTGGACTAGGCCCCTTTTATGAACGGCCTCTAGTAACTGTATTCCAGCTATCTAGTCCAGGATGCTATTTACATCAAAGATGAAGAAGAAAGAAAGAAGTTCTCAAGTGCCCCTGAGCTGTGGGACAATTTCCCATCCCTGGCGCGCACGAGCTCAGTACGTCTTGCGGCACAGCTGCAAGGATATGGGCCCTGGCCCGTAACACCTTTTAGACCTAGTGACTAGGAAGGATTCCCCTGTGATAGCTTTCCTAAGGCTGCTAGCTGATATGATTCGCCAAGGCACGGCCCCTGGGGCCCATTTATTATGCGCTAGCCACCTAATAGGGCTTGAAAAGCCCGATGGAGGGGTTAGGCCTATAGCTATAGGAGACCTGATCTATAGGGTAGCTATGAAAGCGATCCTGATGACCTCCTATCGGCCAAATATGCTCTTACCCTTCCAGCTAGGCGTGAATAGCCCAGGCGGGGTTGAACCTGCTATTTTCCTTCTCTACGAGGCTATTATAGGCCCAAATAAGGCTAATTTCCAACAGCTAGCCTCTATTGACCTAGCTAATGCCTTCAACTCAGTTGATAGGGCTTCTATAGCTGCCTCAGTAGCTATATATGCCCCTACCTTCTATAAGGCAGCAGCTTGGGCCTATAATGACCCTTCTATCTTAGTCACGGAAGATGGGTCAGCTATAGCCTCGGCTAAGGGCGTAAGGCAAGGAGACCCTCTTGGACCTCTTCTTTTTTCCCTTGCCTTTCGACCTACCCTAGAGGCCCTAGCTAGGAAGCTGCCAAGGGCAACCTTAGTAGCTTATCTAGATGACCTCTATATTCTCAATAAGGCTCCGCAAGGCACCCTAGAGGTAGCTAAGGAGGTCTTAGAAGGCTCTCCCTTTAGCCTTAACCTAGCTAAAAGCAAGGAAAAGGCTATAGAAGACCTTAAGCTAGAAGGCCTCAAAGCCTTAGGCACCTATATAGGCCCTATCCGGCCTAGAAGGGCCTTCTTAGAAGATAAGCTAGCTACCCTGCAGGAAGCCCTAGAGGCCCTACAAGACCTCCCTAAGCAGCACTCTTTGCTTCTTCTTAGAGGCAGTATTCAGCTTCTTCTAAGGCACCTTCAGAGGCAGCTAGACCCAACTGGGCTAGAAGACCTTTGGGAAGAAGCTGATACCCTTATAAGGGAAGCTATTATAGCTCTAGTAGCTAGAAGCCCTAGTGAGTGCCCTAAGGAGCCTAATCCGAGCCTTATAGCCCTTCCAGTCAGAGAAGGAGGCCTAGGAATACCCTTGCACAAAGACCTAGCCCACGAGCTCTTCCAGGCAGCCCAAGAGGCCTCGCAGCCTACCCTAGACCTTATCCGGAAGCCCCTAGCCCCACAGCCTACCCTAGACCCAGGCCAGCCTACCCTAGACCCCCAGCCTAGGCCGGGAAAAACAGCACAACAGGTGCTAAGGGAAGCAAATAAGGCTAGGCTAGCAGGCTTTCTAGAGGACCTTCCCGCTAGCTACAGGCATGCTAGGCTAGAAAATGCTAGCTATCTCGGCCGTAAGTGGCTAGGAGTCTTGCCCACCCAAAAAGCCCTATCTTTTACAGACTCTGAGATCACTAAAGCCCTCCGAAGCCGGCTTTTCTACCCAATCAAGCCAATTAGCCTACCCTGTAGCTCTTGCGGAGCTATAGCTACCCTAGGCCATTAGGATACCTGCAAGGGTGCTAATAGAAGGTGGATTGCAAGGCATGATGCTATAACTAGGGCCTTTTTCAAAGCCCTAAGTAGCCAGCCTACCCTAGAGGTCGAGAAAGAGCCCCTAGTCCACCCGGAAGGCAGCCTAAGGGCCGACTTCGCAGTTACCCTAGGAAATAGCCGCTATTACTATGATATCCAAATCGTAGCTATTTCAAAGGATTCTGCTAAAGAAGACCCTTATAGCACCTTGAGAGAGGCTGCAGAGGAAAAACGCAGAAAATATAGGTCTCTCGGGGCCTTCTTTCAGCCTCTTATCATCTCAGCAGGTGGCCTTATGTGTCACGGCCTATGCCGCGATCGAATGCGTGTCGCCACACGGCACAGATCAACGTATTCTACTTACTCGCACCGAGTAAGCGGGACCTACTTTCTCACTCCGGGTAAGTAAGAATATAATATTATCTCACGATAGGCATCGTGAGATACTCCCTAGACCTTACCTATAAAAAACCATATAATATCCCTTAAATAGATACTCTCGCTACCTTAGCTTTTAATATAACTTAATTACTTAAGAATACTTCTTAATATTATTAGACGTAATTCACTACCCTACGCTTAGTATTACGCCCCGTTATAACTACTAATATAAACCTATTTAGTTATAGTTTATTACGTTAGGAACCTTAACTATCACATATTAAAAGCTCTTATTTAATTATACGCTGCGTCACGCTAAGTAATAATAAAGTTTTAATAATATGCCTACTAAAGGTATTACCAGAGAATCCTCTAAAGGAATACAGCCTTAAGACTCCCTACTAAAAGACTATAAAGAAGATATTATCCGAATATCTAATTTAGATAAAGACAATAATAAGAAAATCCGAGTCTTATATAAGTATATTAAGAGCCTCATAGCGGTGGTTAAAAGTTAGCACAGAGCTATTAAAAGAATAAAGGAAATCGAGGAAAAAAACCTCGCCTACTTCGAGCTTAGCAAGGCATAGTAGGCAAAAAAAACCGAGAGGCTCTAAAATAATAATAAGAGCCTATAGGAATAGGTCAATAAGCTCGTCAGAACCTATAAAGAATAAAACCAATATAAGAACGAACAAATTAATACTATAAAAAGTCTTACTAACTAGGCTAATAGAGGGAAAGATCTTAGAGAAATCATTAAGCCTCATAAACTAACTAAGTTTAATAGAGACTAAAAGAAGCTTAAAATATTCCTAATAAAACTATATATTTATTTTTATTATTATCCCACGTAATTCTTTAAGCACGAAAACCATATTAAATTCACAGGGAGCTACCTCACCAGAAGCACGCTAAGATAATTCAAATTATTCCTTAGCGATTATATTCGAGGAAGCCCAAGCGATATAATAATAATAATCTTTCAAGACTATAATACTTTTAAAAATAAAATAAAAAAAGTCTTCAGGGAAGTAAATAAAATATAGGCAGCCACTAATCAATTAATAAGACTAAAGCAAATAAAGGCTATATCTAAATATATCGCTAATTTTCTTTAAATAGCCTCTAGGATACCTTAGGATAAGATATACTTTAAGGATAGGTTCTATCGAGGCCTTAAGGAAAATATTAAGGATAAACTCTATAAGATCGATAAGGCTATAATAATATTAGATAACTATATAGAAATAATAATTAAGATTAATAACCGAAACTTCGCGAGACGCCAAGAAAAGAAGGGGAACTATAGCCAGTCTTAATACAAGGCTAAGAATTAATTTAACTAGGGATAAAGGAGATAGCCTAATACCTCTTACGGCACTAAACTAAGACCTATAAACATGGGGAATATTTAGAAAGGTAGAAAGAGGAAACCGAGAGATATTAGCAAGATTAAATGCTATAATTACGATGAGTATAGGCATTATTTATCTAATTGTAAACGGCTAAAGAAGCTAAGAAATCAAAGTAAGAAATAAGTTAATATAATTTAGAACTAGGACGATAAAGAAGAACCTTAAGCAATTAAAATGACTAAGCCTAACTATAAGAATCTTAGGTAGATATATTACTATAATAATAAATATATTAACTACTTAGACGAAAAAGTAATTAATACTATTTTCCTAAAACCTATTAAGGAACTTAATTCTTCATAAATATATATAATAGCTATAATATAAAAGACTCTAGTAAAAGAATATCTTAAAACTAGTAACAAAGAAAATAACTCTAATCTCTATAAGTAATGACTACTATAGAGGAGCTAAGAATATAAATAAGGATACCCTAAAAACAACTCTAGGGGATAGTATAAATAAGATTTAAAATATCTATTAGATACAAAAGGAGTTATAAATATAGAATTCTAATTCTTAATAAAATAAACCCTTTAGGGAGAAAGTAAGAAGTCTCGATAGGAATAATAATAACTATCGAGAGATAATATAATACTTAGGAACCTAAACGATAAATACTACCTATAGGAGGGCCATAGGGGGGCAAAATTAAGGGAAAACTCCCTATAAAGGCACTCAGAAATATAAAAAAACCTAGACGACGATAGAAGTTATTTAACCTCTTAGTATAAATACGCAAAAGGGAATATAATACTTTAGTAGATAGCGGTATAGAAGAGAACTATATAGACCCCGAAGTAATTAATAAACTTAGACTTAGATAAAAGTATAAGAAGAAACTATATAGGGCCAAAAACCTAAAAGGATAACTATTTACCTTAAATAGAGGATAAATAAACCGAGAGATTAATTACCTTAAAGTCTAAATTAATAAAAGAAATTAAGGAATTACATTTAATATAATTACCATAAACTATAATTTAGTCCTAGGATATAAATAGCTATATAAATATAATCCATAGATTAATTAGAGAACTAGCCAGGTGCGATAATAAGACGACGCACTCTCTAACGATAACGACGAGTTAAATAATAAATTAAGATCTTAACCTTTTACTAATAACAATAAAGAAGAATAGCATAAAGAAAAAACCTTCTTATTACCCAAAGGGATATAATATATTAGTGCGAGAAAGGAAGTAAACCGTACTAGAAGAACTATTACTTTTATTAAATATAAACTTAAGTAAATAGATAAAGTCCTCGAGCTTTAAAAGAAAGCTTTTAAAGAAAGATATATACCAACCGATAAACAAGAAAGGCTTAAGCATATACCCTTATAATACTAGATCTATTAGAAACTATTCGAAGAAGAACTAGAAACTAGACTACTAGAATATAGTAAATAAAACCTTAAAATAAAACTAAAAGTTAAAATAAAACTAAAGTTCTACCCTATCTATAACCTTAATAAAGTAAAACTATAAACGCTAAAGGAATACCTCTAAGATATGCTAAGAAAGGGATATATCCGAATCTCTAAGTCCTCGGCAGGATACCTAGTTATATTTATACCTAAGAAAAATAGAAAACTTAGACTTATTATTAACTATTAGCAACTTAATAATATTACCCTTAAGGATTAAACGCTATTGCCTTTAGTCACGGAACTATAAGATAGACTACATAATAAGAAATAATTTATAGCTCTAGATCTCAAGGGAGCTTATAACCTTATCCATATTAAGGAAAGAGATAAATAAAAAATAATATTTTAAATAAAATTTAGACTATTTAAATATACTATTATGCCCTTTGGCTTAATAAACGCGCTAGTAGCATTTCAATAAATAATTAACCACATACTAAGGGAATACCTTAATAACTTTATAGTATACTATCTAGATAATATCTTAATCTTTTCGGAAATAAAAGAAGAATATATAAAATATATCCATAAAGTGCTTAAGGCACTCTAAGACATAAACCTACTCGTCAAACCCAAGAAAAGCATATTTTATATATATAAAGTAGAATTCTTAGGATATATTATTAGCCTAAATAAAATCCAAATAAACCCTAAGAAGATAGCAGCCATCAGAGATTAGCTATAACCAAAAAACCTTAAGGAAGTATAATCCTTCATAGGATTCATAAACTATTACCGAAGGTTTATATATAATTTTAGGAAAATTATAATACTATTAACTAAACTTATGAGGAAAGAGATAAAATTCATCTAAACCCAAAAGGCAAAAAAAGCGTTCTAAGTACTTAAGGAGGTAATCCTAAAAGAACCTATTTTAGCTATATTTGACCCCACTAAAGAAGTTAAACTAGAAACTAATATATTAGACTATGCATTAGGGGCCTAAGTTAGATAACAAGATAAGAAAGGTAAGCTATATCTAATAGCCTTTTATTCATAAAAACTATACGGAGCCGAACTTAACTATCTTATCTACGATAAAGAATTTCTTATAATTATTAATACTTTTAAAGAATTTTAATACTACCTCCTAGGAAGTTAATATAAGGTTAAGGTCTATACTAACTATAAGAATATATCCTATTTTATAATAATATAAAAACTTAGCAGAAGATAACTTAGATATACTAAATACCTCTCTAAATTCGATTATATTATTATCTATAGGAAAGGATTAAAGAATAAATAAGCTAATACTATTAGCCGATAAAGTGACTTTAAGATAGAATAAGCTATTATATAAGATCAAATCTTATATTAGATACCAAAAGGTCACTATAAATAACGACAAGTAGCCTATATTTAATAGGCAAAACTTATAGAAACTCGAAGAATTGCCTTTATCGATAAGATTACGAAAGGAGAACTATTCCATAGGATTTATAAATATAACTAAGATATCCTAGAAGAAGATAAAACGGGGAAAATATAAATACTAATATACCTTTAAGAAGCTCTAGTTAAATATATCTATAAATATAGATTATACGGATACCCTAGAGTAGCTAAGATAATAGAACGACTCTAATAAACCTATAAATTCCCGAAAATAAAAAACGTAATAAGAATAGTATTATAACGATATGACTTATATACACGCACCAAAGCACGACGACACAAACCCTATAGCAAGCTCAAACCCTTAGAAGTCGCAAAGCGACCTTAGTAGTCAATTACTATAGATTTTATTACTAAATTACCAATATTAAAAGACCCCACTATAAGAGTATACTACAATAGTATACTTATAATTATTAACTAATTAATAAAGTTTTCCTATTTTTTACTATTTAATAAATAAATAAATTCTAAGTAACTTACCTATATATTTATATAAAATATTATTAGTATATATAGAATACCTAATAAAATTATTTCTAATAGGGGATTAATATTAGATTCTAAGTTCTAGAAAGGCCTTATAGCTCAACTAAGACTATACCCACGAATATCAATAGCCTACTAACCTTAGGTAAACAAATAGACAGAACGAGTTAACTAGATTATAGAGACATATCTATAATATTATATTAACTATAAGCAAAATAATTAGGCGAAATTACTACCTATAGCTTAGTTTGCTTATAATACCTCGCTATAAGAAAGCATTAAGACTATACTAGCTTATATATTATTTAGTTATATACTAGACCTATATAAAGACTTATATAATAGAATTTAAAATATTAAAGTAATCCTCGAAGTAAATAAGTTAAGAGAACTATATATAGAACTAAGGATAAAACTCAAGTTTATATAAGAATAAATAAAGCGCTATTATAACTAAAAAAGATCAAAAGGACTAACTTTTTCGGAGGGAGATATAGTCTACCTATCTATAAAAAATATTAAAATAAAGCGCCTAAGCAAAAAACTTAACTTTAAATACCTCGGATTATTTAAAATTCTTAAAAAGCTCTTAGATAATACCTATAAATTAGACTTATTACTAAAGGTTAAGCTTTATCTAGTCTTTAATATTTTATTACTTAAATTAGTAGAAGGAATAATTAAAGTTAATATAAGCTATAATAATAATATAAAAGTTAAAGACAAATAGGAATATAAATTAGAGAAAATCCTTAATATATAAAGAAATAAGGAAAAGGGAAATTAATTAAAATACCTAATTAAGTAGAAAGGGTATATTAATACTAAAAATACCTAGGAGCTAGCTAAATACCTTATTAATACTTAATATTTACTAAGGAACTTTTACTAATAACCTCGCCGGTAAGAGGCACTAAAAGACTTATATCCGAGAAGTTATTACCTAATCTTAGCGAAGCCTAGTTAACGCCAATCGCAGACCAATTAATAACGTCTAAATAAACTAAGGATTAAGGGCCTAGGGTCGCCTCGGACGCCTCTCGCCTAACCTCTGCGAAGTCCTCGGAAGGGTCAAGAACTAAATAGATCATAGCCTCGCCTTGCGACTTTAGGACTTAACGCTTACGACAAAGAGACTCCAATGCATCAAGGGAAGCATTAAATTCCCGCTAGGCTTAACGAAGAGCCTCACGACGGGCTAATAGATAGCTCTCTACCTCTACCTCTTTAACCTCTAATCTCTTATCCTCCTTAATAACTCGCGAAACTAAAAACAATATTAGGAAATAAGTATACTTATATAAATAATTAAACCTATAATAATAAAGAGGGATACTAGAAATATTATAAGGACGGCCTAATTAGGTATAAAGGCCATATTTCTTAGCCCCTTTTATTATCTTATATTAAACCCCGCGAGAAAAATAATAAGAATAAGGTATAACAAGAAAGCTAAATTAATTAATAATAACCGCCCTATCTTAATAATTAAGAGTTTAAGAGGAAAGACTAATATTTTAAGTATCCTTTCGTTTCGGAATATAGCTAGATATCACATTAGCACGATATAGCAGATAAGACAGAAGAAGGTTAATAAACTAACGAAAGTTATATATGGCCTTAAGGATAAGACTAACAGAGGGGAGATATCATATCATAGCCTATGCCGCGATCAAATACGTATCGCTATACGGCACGGATTAATATATTCCGCTTACTCGCACTAAGTAAGCGGGACCTATTTTCTTACTCCGGGCAAGTAAGAATATAATATTATCTCATAATAGGCATTATAAGATACTCCCTAGACCCTACCTATAAAAAACCACATAATATCCCTTAGACAAACACTCTCGCTACCTTAGCTTTTAATATAATTTAATTACTTAAGAATACTTCTTAATATTATTAGATATAATTCGCCACCCTACGCTCAGTACTACGCCCCGTTATAACTACTAACATAAACCTATTCGGTTACGGTTTACTATGTTAGGAACCTTAACCGTCACAATAAGGCACCTTATCAACAAGCGTTACACCCTTGTCAAAGCAGCGTTACACCCATGCTCGCATACCGGGGATGCAGCCAATCACCTCAAGTCTTGATAGTAACGCTTCTCTCGACGGTTTTCAGAGCCAATCCACAATAGTCTTCGCGGTAACGCGCCCCATCTCGTCTCAGGGGGTGTCCAAGAACTAATCATTGTCCACCGTGGTCAACCATACATCTACCTATCAACCTGACGGACCCATCAAGAACGACTCCTCTTCCGCCGTGGTGATACTATCAGGCTCGTCAACGCAAGCTCACTAAATGTAGAGGGTTTCCGACGCCTTCGTAATGACTTGATGCATGTCGATATGATCGAAAGAGCATCGGACATTGGGGCTGGCATTGTGCTGGTCTCGTCTGGGCAATTTCGCTTCTCTGTCGCGACCCCCGTTCACTTCCTGGGTCTCAGCTAACTGTTTTGCCAGACTACAACGCTACTATCCCCTCGATTGTGTTAAGGCTCCAGTCGGGTCACTACAGGGATATCTGACTAATGAAATCGCATAAGATGAGAGGTACATTATTTTCTACCTAAATTAGCCCGTAATAAAGGTCCCAACAATACTTTAAGTCACAAATTGCAACATTACATTGCTTGCAACTCCTTCTTAATTGATGCCTTCTTTTATTACCTAGTGCTGAAGGGTTCCTTGAGCTCCTCGATCTAGGCTTCCTAAGCTGATGACCCTAATAAGCAACGCAGTTGCCTTTTTTTCCTCTTTGGACATATTCATACTGTGCCACAGGCATAAATTCATCCCCAGTCTAAAACCTCTACTTTAGCTAATGTTTCTTATAGAACACTTTAAATAGCTCATTATAAATGCACTGGCACCACTCTTTTTAGTTTATGTATTGCTCCCAAGTTAGCTGCCCGTAGAGTTGAAGAAGGTAACTATTTATAAGCACCACATCCAGCAGGAAGGTCCAAGTAAGAGCTTGCTAAGTACCCCAGCAAATTGAGTAATTATAGCCAAGATATGCCCTTATCTAGTCTCCTCAATCTATATGATTTATCTCATCATTATAGGAAGCAGCTACTATAAGAATTGATATCAGCTTTACTGCCTCGCTACTAAAAAAAATACTATATAGGCTATGCTATGGCCTTTATAAATAATAGCTTCTTTCTCTAGTGCTTACATTTCTTATTGCCTTTGAACACAGTTAATAGAAATAACACAAGGGCATTATTCTTCTACGCAATTTAGTTTACCTAAAGTATAAGAAGATATATTAGTAAGAAAAATATAGCTAAATATATTAAGGATTCCTACCTAGTTTATTAGGTGTAGGCACAACTCTAATCTTATTAAATTTAAACTCTAATTTCCCTGACTTATTCTTCTTCTTATAGTCTGCAAGCTCTTTGAAGATGCTGCAGTTATGTTACGAGCAGAAAGAGCAAACAGGATACGAACGGAAAACGTCGGAGCTCGGAACGGAACAAACAGACCCCGGAGGAAGTGGTGTGTGGTCGAACGGGTCGAACGGGGACGAGTTCGACCACGTTCGACCAAAAGTGAACCTTAACCTTAAATGGTCGAACAAGTCGAACGAGAGCCCGTTCGACCATGATCGACCAAGCAAATCAGAATAGTATATATAGCTTCACTCACTCCCACTTCCCTATCTAGATAGCTCTCCAGCTTTCAATACAACTTGATTACTCAAGAATACTCCTTGACATTATCAGACGTGATTCGCCACCCTATACTCAGTACGCCACGCCCCGTTGCAACTGCCAACATAAACCAAATCAGGTTACGGTTTACTACGTTGGGAACCTTGACCGTCACAAGTTAGGGCAGGCTGTGCCTATAGCACTGTAGCCATGCTGGCAAAGGGAGAAAAAGAGGTCTATTGATGAGAAGAAGTTATCTACAAAGATGTGATATATAGACTTAGGCAGCAGGTTGATAAGAGCAATAACTACACTTTATGTTGAATTTAGAGTAATAGCCTTACTACTATTAGCCATAGTAACTACAATAACTTTCTCAGCCTTATTAGCCTTATTAACTTCCCTTAGTCTGCCACCTCTCCCTCTGTTTCTGCTACCTCTCCCTCTATTTCTGCTGCCTCTTGTGAACGGCCTCTAGTAACTGTATTCCAGCTATCTAGTCCAGGATGCTATTTACATCAAAGATGAAGAAGAAAGAAAGAAGTTCTCAAGTGCCCCTGAGCTATGGGACAATTTCCCATCCCTGGCGCGCACGAGCTCAGTACGTCTTGCGGCACAGCCGCAAGGATATGGGCCCTGGCCCGTGACACCTCTGCCTTCTCGAGCTGCTATTTTTCTTCTCTTAGAATGTTTAATGCCAACGGGACCATGGTCTGCACTAGGCTAGTGCTAAATCTATTGCAAAAAGATGCTAAGTTAGGCCACAACCCACACCTTAAACCCTATGTCAGTAGGCTTGCCTAGTATATATGTGACTTATGAGTTTCTTCCTATATAGCAGATCATGCTCTCATCTACAGCGAGGTGAGAGCCTAGCTTACAGAGCTCTATTAAGGTGTATTATATATACTCAGACCATGGTTGTGCACATTAGAAGACCTCGGGGAAGCTCTTATTATTAGCAAATTTAGTATAGTTAAAGGAGTAAAGATGATGATAAAGGAGTTGAAACTAGTCATACATTATAAACTTAATGATTGAGTGTTTAGGACATTGATCTCCTAACTTAGGAATCTTCTAATAGTCTTCAATCGCAATTTCCTTGTGGATTCCTATATAAATTAGGATTCCAAGCTAGATATATATTTCTACCGCAGAGGTCAGCATCTACCCTTAGAGCCATGACCTATCCTTGAGTTCATGGCCCCAGCTATTAATAACACCCCTTTCAAGCAAGCTATTGACCCAGCTGTTGGTGTATTCAGCCCAGCTGTTAACTAGGGAAAGAGGCACAAAGTGTTGGAAGAGGTATAGTGGCTCTTGGGGCAGTTGATTGACCTTAAGATTGCACCTTTCCACATTGAATGGTTAGAAATTGAACCCTCAGTCTTCTGCGGGAGGAAAGTCGGGCTGCCGGGTGCTATCACACTCATGCTCCCAGCGGCTATTATCCTCCCTGATGAAGCTTTGGTCGTCATATGCATGGAGGGCCTCGGCAGGTATTGATTGAGAGCTCATTGATAACTTCAGAATGATTTGTATAATGTTTTTAGTGGGAATAATTAATGGTGCATCATTAGGTTCCCCGCATGTACCTATCATGTGACAGGGGTGATGTGGGGCGGAATACCAACTGGAGCCTTAACACAATCGAGGGGATAGTAAGCTTTCTCTCAGTGCATGGGCTTCACCCTTCTATCCAATCAACTGACCCAATGAGCGCCACAAGCATGGTATTCTTCAGAGAGCTACAGAGGTGATTGCCTGTGACAATGTGACGGCCAAGGTTCATGGAGCAACCATGTCGCCCGTTGAGTAACAAACAAATAAACAGCAGGTCGCAGACGCGCAACAAAGGAACGCGACGGTGTAGAGGTCCTGACTATTTCATCAGTGCGACATCGAAAAAAACCGACAACGGATCATGGCTCCCCGACCAGTATCTGCGGAGCACGCGCGGCAACGCAAATGTCTGAAGGCAAAAGCCTACCGAGAGCGAGTTCGTCAACAAAAGCAGCACCAAAATCGCCAAGCAGATGCGCAGGCCGAGTCAGCCGAGCTCATCAATGAGCGTTCCCAGGTGATAGAAGAGTCCAGCCTCGAGATCCCATCTTCCCCGTACGAAGAATCCAACCGACTCGTCACAGAACCGACCGTGATAGCGCATACCTCAGATCTCCCAGACTCACCAGAACCTCGATTGGGCGAAGAGAGGACGGAGTCAACGAACGAGTGTCTAGGCGCACCTGTGAATTCGACAAGCGCTCCAAAGCCCACTTGCCAATATACATCCGAAATTCAAGATGGACCCGAACAGAGATCAAGCCAGGAACAAGATCCTTCACTGACAGACCCTACTCTCATCCGGCGTGAGCAGACGCGTCTTCGAGTGCAGCGATACAGAGCAAGACAGCATCAATTGCGATTAGGTGCAACTGCCGATACAGCAGACAATACCGTCTCACCAGACTCCTATTATGGTCAAGATGATGGCATACTTGTTGTGCAGAATCTTACGCTTGACGAGGTAGCGCAGCCGGTCGTGCCAACCGAAGGTGCTCTGACCACTGCTGCAGCTAGTGTCAGGGGTGAAAACGCTGGATGCCATCCCGACGGTCAGGCTGACTACTTGTGGAGGCCTCCAATTCGGCACCCCGTGGTCGCATCCGCTCCCACGGGGGGCGCGCTGACCAGCAAAAGGGGCCCTTGACTCGCAAAAAAAAAAAAAAATACTTCTAAACAGGGGGGGTTACCACACTTTTGGAAGTCACTTCATTATGAGAATAATATGTGATATTTGCGACTAGGGGCATGTCATGTGTTTACACCAGTCAACTTGATACTTCAACTTCCTCCTCCTTTGGCACCGTAAATATGTCCTGACTGACTTCAATGTAGTCTTCAGCTGTTATTTCTAAGCCGTCAGCTTCCAATGTAAACACCTTACGAGCTGCACGGCGTTCCCGTTCCTCCAAAGTGAGGAATTTGACCGCCGACGCAACGGTCTCAGCGTCATACTCAGGGGGCCAAGTTATCCCTGTCACCCTTTCCAATGGGGCTTGTAGTTCCTCAGAGAACTCGCGGATGAGGGCATATCGGTTACTCATATCTTCATTCGAAGATAGGAGCTGCCGGCGAGCCGCCTTTACCCACCAACCTCGCCTTACCTCGACCCCTAATGCCTCGTTGAAGCTGGCTCGAACAATATTCCGTATATCCTTCATCTAACGATATATATACTGTACTTCGTCAATCGCTTCTTTCTTCCTGTATCGTCGTTCTTCCTCAGCCTGAGCAGCTCGTTGATGGTAATCGTCTTTTGCAATGCGAAGTCTTGCATCACTGATGCGAATTGGGCTATAGTTACTTACAATAGATGTCCCTTCCTGTAGTGCCCATCGACGTAAATTCTTCTCTTTCAGATGTTTCATCTCCTGAGTCGACGTAATGCTATTTATCATGAGAACTTTAGTTGCTTTCCTCGACTTCTCATAAATACGGGCGACTGAGGGAGTCAGCCGGAGGCCGGAGACGATAGACGCCTCGATCCGTAGCGCAATATACTCCTAGTAACGCTGGATGACACGTATATTGAAAGGTGGCGTGTCGACGGTATTCTAGTTCATCCTTTCTAGTATTTTAGGTGTCTCTGGTTGCTCCTCGTCACTCTCATCGTCATCCCCGTCTTCAGTATGACTTTCAGCCTCATCCTCACCGTTAGATTCGCCGTCAGAAGTCTCCCTAAGTGTGACATAACCAGGGAGGTCTTGCTCGTTGACTTCTTGGCTTAGGGATGACAATGGGTCGACCATCTGATCTAAAATAACTGACGGGTCGAAAGGGTAGATACCACACTTCCTCTAAGCAGAGACTATCGTCGACTTCTTAAAGGTTCGATTCCTCATCTTTTAAAAGTGGAAGAGGAAGTCGGCCTTGTTAAAATCGGTGGCACCATCACTGATTTCCCGATATAAGATATGCTGTTGCCAATGCTTATAGGGGCTGAACACTCCGACATCTAAAGGCTGTATAAAATGCGTTAAATGTGCGGGAAAAGGGAAGAGGTCGATATTGTGCTATTCACAATATACATCGAGTTCCTTGGTGAAGTGACTCTCGCATCCATCCAGGAGTATGACTCATTTTTCGTTAGGATTTGAAGGTCTCGTCAGTCTCTTGAAGTGTTCAATCCATTCTAAGGCAAGCATATCAGTGATATAGCCCTTGGGGCTCGTAGCAATGACGGTATCGTCATATAGGTCATTGTCAAACCACTTGAACGGGAGCTGAACTCCGGGCATAATTTAGAACGGCGCAATCGTCTTCCTAGTTGCCGATATGGCTTCGATGACTGTCATAGAGATGAGTTCGTGAGCATCAGTGAGAATTGGCCGGTCAATCTCTGCGAAAGTCCATAGGAACGTGCCTTTCAGGAGATATCCAATCATGAAGCCGATCTCGTCGACGTTCTATACGTTCTCGGGCTTGACATAACGCATATACTCCCGCCAAGCTTAGAACCACTTCTCAACGAGACCGCAGTCTTCCATTGACTTCCTCTTGGCATCTCGAGTAGTTGACTTCTTCCTATGAAAGGTGTGCTTCCAACGTCTCATAAAACGTCTTGCCCACTTGCGGGATGCAGTTGGTGATCGTCCCTTGGCCCTCAGAACTGAATTGGCATGTTGACGGAGGGCACGAATTGTGATATGATGTCCGTGAGTGACACGGCGATGTGCCTAGATAACTATCGCACCCTCCTCTTCCTTTGAAAACAGGGTACGGTTGCCGCCATTCCGACTGACCGGATGAGAGCCCTTGGACCTAGAGTAAAGTCTGTAGTAACGGACTTTGAGCTCACGGCTTGCGGCAGCGAGACTCTTATAGTAACCGGCTCGAAACAGCTCGACACCGGCTACCGTACGGAGTTCGAGGTTGTCATCAGTAAACCGCGAAAAGTTTGGCTTCCCAGTCTCTGGGTTGATCCAAAGACGCATAAGTTTTAGTCCACAGTTCCCTCGCTGACATCTAACGCCCGACTTCGCCGACTGCCCACCCTGTACCCTCTAGTTCGACATACAGAAAGAGGCGAGACCAACTCGATAGAATTGCACTGCTCTACAGTTTTAAAACTAACCAGGGCTATCCTTTGCCTTATACACGGCCTCACTACACAGTATCTCGGGTTGACCAATGGGTGCTACTGACCTCGCAGGGCCTTACCTGCTAGTTCAACCGCCTCCTTGTTCCGACTCCGAGGTACGTGCCAAAACAAAACCTCAACATCAAACGCATTCAAGTTTCTAATAAGTCCGTGAAGCTGCCTGAACAGTGCTGAGTTGGTGACTGGCGTTCCTTTAGACGTCCAATAGCCATTGGCTTCCCACTTAAACACCCATTCAGTCATTCCTTTCACCAGGTACTCTGAGTCGGCCTTGATAATCACCTTTCGAAGCCGCTCCCCGCCCAACCCCTTCGTTCGTATTTCCATCGCCTGGTAGAGTGCGAAGGTACAAGCCTGCAACTCTGCAACCTGGTTTGTCGTATTCGGCTCTGTCAGGAGGACACTCTTGTTGTACTTGGTGTTGGAAGAACTGAGAGTTCCCCCTTAACTTCAGGATCAAGATTAAAGTTTGAAGTCCTACGATTAAGGTTCAAAGTCCTAGATGGAATCACTCAAGGATATAAGGCCCCAAAGGGCCTCTCATTGAGATCAAAAAAAAAACATAACTAAGAATAATTACAATCACTACAACAAGAACTACCTTTTGTCAAGTGCACTCAGCATCCCTGCGTGACACAACAACACTTGGACGTTTTGCCGACGAAAACTCCAGCCGCAGCCCTAGCATCTGACGTGCCGTTCCCTTTACAAGCACCGTCAACTGCTATGAAAATGCAGTCCAGATGTGGCGTAAGACAGTTGCAGTCTGTACATGGTCGATCGACATCGCATGCCACGTAGGTCCAGTTTTCATCATAGTCGCGGATCTCTATGTAATCGCGGACGCGCTGTTGTGATCTGAGCCCCACTTGCCGTCTGGCCTGTAGCACAGAGAGTGATCCACAATAATGATCCACAACACCAAGAGCTGTCAGGCTTGCAGGAATGGTCTCCCTCCCCGGATCCAATGTCCTCGTCAGGATGTACGTCTTGAGCAACACAAAGAGGGTACTTTGACCACTGACGACCGCTCGGGCACCCTCACACGTAGCACAGCCGATCGCGAGACCCCACAACCCCCCAGTAAGCCACCTCAGCTCGACCAAGGCAACGTGCAGTTCGGACGGCAAAGTGCATTTCCAGCAACATTTGGCTGAGAAAACACCGCACCCTGCCGGTTTTATCCGCCTTGGCTGCTGCCAGTAAGAAGCAACGCATGGGTCTTCGTATCGTATGAGGCAAGACAGGATGGTCGGTTACAACCAACACCTGCAATGCAGCAGCAAGTTTTTTCCTCTAAGGGCGAATAGCCATCACGCCAACTGGTCTCAAAAAGGAACAATGTTCGGTCGCACGACCGAACCCCAAGCTACTACATCTGCGCGAACCGTGACAGCTCTAAATTAAGCGATCTGCGCGGAGCGGACCGGTCTGCCCAACTCCGATTTGATGCTCAAACTGAGGCATGATACCATGGCCAATGATTCCCCATCCGGTCGCCCTTGCTGCTGTCGACAGTTCGTCCCTTCACTGCCTCACCATGATTTCTCATGCATCTTCTTTCAAGGCAACTCCGTCTTGCCCCTCGCGCCCCGGTAAGTGACCCGCCAAGTGACCCGCCAAGCTGAATAAACGCTGTCCTGGCTTTAGGGTTGCTCACCTCTACATTTGTCTGTTTATTAAGCGCCACCGAAGGTCTGATACCCATGTGTCCCCGCCACGACATGATCAGATGCCTGTAATTAGGCACTTACCTGGCTTGTACCCATATTCGCCCCGCCCGTAAGACTCGGGCCCTACGATGGCCTACGTAGTATTGTGGCTGCAGCCGGTCAATCAAGCCGTTTAGAGTCTTCGACAGTTTCCACCAAAATCAAAAACGGCAATAGATCGACGCAATTTTCGAAAGAGATAACATACATCATCCCTAAAGGGACTTAAGCTGTGGTACGAATGTGAGGCAATGACCTGCAAACCAATGCCATTTCTGACTTTTGGCTTTAAGTCTAAACAAGATACACACACACAATTTATTTCGCCCGGTGGCTTTCAACCAATAGGGCACTAGTTGCTATTATACATATCCGTTCCCCAAGCTTTGTCATGATCTCGTCAAAGCCCATACAGCATCCACATTCTGCCTTTGCCTCTTTGTTTTCCATCTCTCCGTAGGGTCTCGTGGGGTTTATATTATTAGCAAGCTAGCTTGAAGGCTATTCTCCAAGTATTCAGAGTCCTATCTACGGCGGCTAAAGCGGCGCCTGCTATCTATGGCACGAGGTGTTTGATATAGGCTGAGTTAGTAAGTAAAGGAGAGTGAGTGAGGTTTTGCAAACTGTCCTTAACGTTGCGTGTTATCAAATCAACCTGTGGCTATCGCAAATCATATAGTTGCGCGGACTGCTTTCACATTTGGCGTCTATTTTGCGTCGTCTAACGCTGACTTTCCTCCCAGGAACAGCGAGATATTTCCTCTTTATGTCTCGGTGCACTGTATCATTTCGGCTCGGTGTACCGTCCATTTTCTATATCGGAAGAGAAAATACTTAACCGTCTCTGTCGCTTATCCACATGCGCATTGTTATGATGATGCTGCTGTGATCCGAAAGAGGTATCCATTCAGTCTGGCTATGCCTATCTTGAGCTGCGCCAGCACGCTGGCTTCTCTCCATGACAAGCCGTCGTATAGTTGTCGAGTGTGCTTGCCTGGTAGTGCAGCATCGACTCTCTTCGAAAACTTTCCGATGTTATTCGGTAGGTGCCTACTAGTACTCTGGCTCAATCGAGCCATGTTGAGGGTCGTCGATCGCATTCTGGGAAACTTCAAGGCCGGGATGGCACCGTCTCGGGATGCATTCCGCACCTCTTCTTTAGCAGTCTTCAGGAGCTTGTGTTCAGCACTGGTGGGCATCCATATGACAGCCACCGCCTAAACAAGATACAGTGGGTTGCAGGTTCAGCTTCGTTAATTGAATAATAAACTTTCTCTCTTGACAGGGGGTGCTTATGGTGGGGGTGGGACGTGGCAGCGATTGCAAGTGTCTCTTGCGTAGCTAGATAAGGGCTTAAGAGAGCTTACTGGCAGATTACGTCCCAATCTTGAAAGATAAAGCACTAAAAATGGAAGGCCCATTGAAGATTTGTTCAAAAGCGACTTGAACGCTTAGATAGTGTCATCTAATGGCTTAATTGCACCCATAAAGCGTCCCTAGCTCCAGGTCACCACTAGGGATTGACAAAATAGTATACCATGCAAGGGGCGCTGCGCACAGGCCGCGTCTGGCTAAAAATAGCCAGTGTCAAAGCAAAATTAACAACCAAAGCTTGAAGCTGAACTTGAAATCGACTGTACTTGTGTCCGTAGGCCGGGTTTAATTCGATCATCTCTCAGTAGGGTCATCATACGGTAATTTTTCTTCCATTTTATAAATCGAGCCGATGAAGCTGCTTCCTATTTGAGGCGACATGGAGGCTAGGGAAGGCGCATGGACCAAGTTTTCTTGTATTCAGACCCAAATACCAGATCCGAGAAGCGTGCACGGACCAGAAAAAAATGGTATTGGGCGCCAATACCAGTGGTAATTGGTACAGTAAGGGTCCTATGGACCCTGAACGCGTGAAAAATTTGTATTTCGACGTAATGTTGGCAGCAATCATTGGAGTAGGGATAAGGTAACTATGTTACTTCTCATTACTATATTGTCACCTGCAAGGAAATTTTCAGCCCTTCCCAAACCTACGACAATGCGAATGTCACAGGCTGCTGGTCCCAGAAGAATCCGGACAAATAGACATGGCCGATTCCTATCCTGCAGTACTCCGGGTAACCCTTAATATCTCTGCCCGTCTTCTGCAACGCCAGTACGAGACAGTTTACCTCCATGTTCTGGCTTATCACCCTAACATTATCTAATGGCGTAAGGCGATAGAACGAGACGAGCCAGAATTCCCTTGGGACAATCTCAGGATCATCGAAGACAACGGGCCCTAGGGTCTTTTGAAACCTGCCGTACTGGGTCTCCGAGAAGTAGTGCATGGAGAAGTGTCGTGGCTTTGTCTCCTTGCCGTCTAACCCTGCACCATTAGCAGGGCCTCTAAAGGCGCTTTTCAAAGGACCAGAGAGGACCAGCGAGATAAAGTCCATTGACTTTCTCGGCGGAGTGAACAACGTTTTCACAAAGTCCAGGCATAAGGTGGCCTTTCGACAGTCATAGAACGTGATGGGGGCATCGACCGAGAGACAAGACCAGGAGGCACACCGCTCTGGCTTGGACCGACCGCCGGGCGCCAGAACCGTGAATAAGAGCGAGTCTGGTGAGCTGACGTAGTGACCGGAGAAGTAATTGTACCTCCCCTTGATCAGGTTGGACATTTTGGATGCTAGGCCCTGTAGCGCCGGTAACTTGTCTTTGTTGAAGGTAAGTTGGCACGTCGTGTAGTTGCGGAGAATCTCCATCCACGCGACCTGGAGTCTCCATTGCTCTGCGTTGTCACTTTGGCTCGAGGTGGATGATGGCGGCGCCAGAGATGGGCCAATGCAGTCAAAGTCGAAGTGCTTTTTCAAGACGATCTTCGTATCGTCCAGGTTGTAGTGTTTCAGGGTCAGCCTCTGATATATGCCCTCTGCCCTTGGCTTCGGGTCGCTTTCAGGAGAGTCGTCATAGTTGATATGCTGATGTCCATCCTCCGAAACAATGTGATGTCCACATTCCCAGTACACCTGGTCTTTGGCAAAATGGAGTGTTCTCCGTGACAACAGCCTCTCTTGGAATACCCATCCTCTTTCGTTGAGATGCGCCTTTATTACGTGCTTATAAAAGCAACTGTCGGGCTGGTCCGTGAAGATAATGCAGCCGTCATCTCCGCACTCTGCGCAGGGAAGGTTGAAAATCGCCTGGCTATGGATTCCAGAAGACAGGAAACCCTCGCTCCCGTTGATCGCAGAGGTCGCTGCAATATTGAAATATGCTCGTTCGTAGATGTCGCCCATTCGGGCTGATTCGGTCGCCCAGTCTTCTGGGTCGTCCTGAATGATGCAGAATGTATCGATCCAGAGATAGCGCAATCCCAGCTGCCTCGTAACAGTAATAGCATCTTGAAAAGTTTGCGGCATGTCCCTGGGGCAGAAACCCGACTTGAGTGATTCGAGAGTAGCTTTGGTCAATGCCACCAGCCCATTTCCTCCCCAGCGGTGGCTCAAGGTTGTGTACTTCCCGTACTCAGATTGGCTGATTATCAGTCTCGCCTCTTCCGAATCTAGGCTACCCACGTCTATGACTCTGGTAGGCAGTTTTGGGAGTTCAGGCAGCCTTTCACGATCAATCCCGATGCCGCAATCTTGATGGAAGATATCACAATCATGCAACCACTGCTTCATCTGCTCGAAGCTTGCATTGGTTCCGCGTTCAGCAACCATCCTTCGGGGTATCTTTTGTGATGTATGGCTTCCTGTATGATTGATCTTAGCATTAAGTAGCTAGAGAATAGGACCAAGTGGATACTAGCCAGCACGAGATGCAACATTTATTTTGACAGGGTGTCCCGAGAACTGCTCCAAAGTGGAAATTGACTGGACAGTTGTAGGTGCCTTGCCAATGTCTGAAGGGAATTCACCGTGGAATTCATTCTCACGCCGCAAGAATTCGTACTTCATCGTGTCCTGATAGAAGAAATGATAGCGTGTGATGGGTGGCAGTGACAGAGCCATTTCGAGCGGGGTTGGCATATTGAACTCGGCACTCTGCTGCCCTGAGACCTGACTTGAAATGAAGTCACAAAGCTGACAGTCACCAGCGCTGCTCTTGAAGGAGAGGGAAGCGTTCCTGATGATGACGTGGGGATGTGAAGTCGGGATTCCGCATCCTCCGCCAGGCGGACGAGGATAAGAATGGAGTTGGGTCGTTTCCAGCAACTTGTCCAGGGTTATCAACCGACAACTCTGACACAACCTCTCCGAAGTACCCGGCAGGGTTGATCGGTGTCCCACATCCCCTGTTAGTTCGCCCATACTGACGTTTGACGATGTCTTTGGTCCGAGAAGAGTTGGAGTAGTATGTAGGCAGTCGTTTGGCGGGACTGTTGGTTATTTATCTATCGAGAGGAGTCTGCCTCGTCAAAAGCAAAGTGAGACTTTTGATTCGTTTTCGGTTAAAATTTTGCGCTGGGTTTTTCGCACGAGGGGGTGCGGCCACTGAAAAATCCAGGGGGGTTTGTGAGTAGGAGTCTGCCTTGGCTGCCCCTAACAGTAAGCGTCGTTTGGCAACTGACGAACCTTTTTGGTGGGAAATTGGCGCTAGCCTGCCATGACTGCGTGCACGGACGGAAAACGTGTAATTGAAACGAATGATAGGGACGGTTGTTGTACTTGATCAAATTACACGCAGCCCTTGTTACAGTAGGCAGCGAAAATGCGTGCTTGACCAACCGCTGTGGAAAAACAAGCAATTATATCTTATTGGCTTGGCTTTTATATAGCTTTATCTGAAGGTCATTGCAAAGTGCTGTCTTGTTTGTCCTGGCTACCCCGCTCATGCGGCCTAATGGTCAGCCAGCTTTGCGCGCAAAACGTGGAGCCCAAAACCACGTCCGTTCTCCATCCGCCCATCTCACTTAGTATTCGGATAACCCGCGTCGATTCCGCCTCGGCAACCACTGGCATGTCCCATCGCCGTGACCACCTGGCGAGAATCTGGCCAAGCATGACTGCTCTAGTGCGGCACTCTCGGTCCCCTCCATGTAGTGTCTCCACAGCGAAGCGCATTGTTGAAATGCAAAAGTCCTTCCTTCCTTTCTCACGGTCGATTGCAGCCACGACTCTAGCAGAAAAGGCGAACACTAAGGTGGGCAACGTCCATCGAAGTACTGACTGTTTCTGCAGAAACAGCGTGGTCAAATGAGAGAGGTGCCTCAACATTCTCTCGCTGTATTGCTCTACATCACCAAGGTAATAGGCGGCGTAGGCATAATAATAATCAATAGTTATCGCCGGTTCGGAGAGGAAATGGTGAGAGCTGTGGATTCGATGCCAGATGAGGTCGAATTTGAGTAAGAAAGTGTCTTTGACTAGGTACTGCCTGTCCCAGTATTTAAAGTAGTGGGACCACATTTGCAATACCATAGCATTTTCATCGCCAACAAGCGAAGACAACGTCCGTATCGTCTTGTCGAAAGCGATGCGCAGAGTAGATTTGAAATCTTCTGATCAACCTGACGGAGAGTTCTGACGAGTGTAGACAAGGAGCTTCCTGTCCCAAGTCTCTCGGAAAATGCTGTTTCCAAGACATCGAAGAGCCGTTGAAGGGCGTTAAACTGGGTGTTCCGGCCGTCAATGCTTCGTAGTTCGAGGCAAATGCGCCAAAGTTTCACCATAACTGACGGATCTTGGCGGCGAGCTGACTGTTGTGTGCCAGTAAAGCCGCTTTCGAGAGTAACCAATGCCTTCCCAGATTGCCTGCAGTTGATTAACGTCGATGCCCTATAGCACTGGTCTGAGAGAAATTGCCAATTCTCCAAATTGTTGGGAGATGAGTGAACAAAGCCGAGGAGGTCTGCGGTCCATATTCCATTTTTGGATTTGGTATCAAACACGCTGTAAATGTAACAGTCTAGGCTGTGCAGGATTCTCTCCTGATTTCTATACCATTGCAGAGCAATCGGGCGATCTAACGTCGGATTCATTACGAAGTCCTGGGCAAGGACAACGTGAAACAGGACAGCCGTCTCTTTGGGTTTAAGAACCCCGCCGGGCCTCCATCTCTTTGTTTTTTGACCGAACTTATTTTTTCGAAGTTCTCTCTTTCGAAAACTATGTTTGCTTTCTTTGAACCAGTGATCACTTGAAAAACACGAGTCAGCTATGTCTACCCAGTGGTGTGAAGCAAACCCTAACAACTATCACCTATGAAAACCGTCGGTAGCCCAACCGACAGTTTTTTTGTATGGGAGCTTTTTTTCGCGCTAGCATGTGACGGTCAAGGTTCCCAACGTAGTAAACCGTAACCGAATAGGTTTATGTTGGCAGTTGTAACGGGGCGTAACGTACTGAGCGTAGGGTGGCGAATCACGTCTGATAATATCAAGAAGTATTCTTGAGTAATCAAGTTGTATTGAAAGCTAGAGAACTAGATTGACAGGAAATGTGCGAATGAGGGACTTTATATACTACATCTCTTTGTACGGGAGCGACATTGAAAAGTCGCTCCTTCTTCGAGGGAGCGACATCAGAAAGTCGCTCCTGGGGTGTTGGAGCGAAACGGGTGGTCGCTCCTTTCGTGATTGGTTGCTTTCCTGGGGGTCACGTGCAAGGGCAGTGGCGAGTTCTCGTGTGATGGGGGTTGTAACACAATCCACTTGTAGCCGGAGCCCCATGTACCCGAGCGAATTGCTCTTACAGCTAGAGTAACTAGGGCGTGCTATCTCAAGCGAAAAGGGGTCATTGAAAGGGTACAAAGGAACAAAAAGTCTTCACAGCAGAATTCTGCTCACCTAAAACAGCTCTACAGACTTGCACGACTACACTTGAGCGCAGTTCGATCCGAGCTCGCCGAGAGTAGCCAGTACCGGGAAGAGCTTCTGGGCTTGGGGGTACATGGGGCTTCTGCCTATAAGTGGGTCAGCTCCACTTTCAGCCAAAACGGGACGCCGTTAAAAGATTTCATTGACTGAGAAAACGGACAGTCAAAACAGACTCCACTGTAGTATATATACTAAGTAATTAATTAAATAATTAGCTTCTTCTCTTTAGTTAATTATAAATTAAAATAGCTTATTATATCTATTTTTAATACTTTCTATTATATATTCTATAAGTCTTATAGAGTTAGCTAATTTATAGGTAATATATATATTTTCCTCCTCTATTTCACTATACTTTGCAATCCTAAATGGTTGCACCGCCTTGTAACAAGTATATAGCTACAGCCTCCTCTAGACTTCTACAATTATATCACAATCTCAGTAGGCACACTCGAGATTTGCCATGTAAGGGCGCTATTTGCATTCAGGCTACTACTAGTAGTATAGCTCACAACTCTGTTCCTCCATTCTGCATTCCATTCAACTTGCCATCTTGTCCAGACACACTTGTAGCAAGAATCGCCTTTGTTTTGCCGATTACATCATAAGAGAATATGACATTGATGACATCATCCTGATTCTGCAAGCTCGTGCCCTTGGGAAGGTACTTGGCAGCAGCATCGCGGACGCTTTGTGGCATTGGAGGGCCAGAGTTGGAGAGCACCTGGATTGCCGAACCCCGATCCCTCCTGATTTTTTCAAAGAGTCCGAGACGCACCTCCATGGTGGCTTTGTCTTGTACCTGGTCCAAGAGAATGCCGAGTACTGCGGCGTCTTCGATGGCTTGTCCGCCGCCTTGAGCTTGGACTGTTGACCCACGTCAGAAACGATACCAATCAGATCTCAGTGGCATGCATGCGGGAAGCGAGACTTACAAGGAAGCATGGGATGAGCAGCATCGCCAATCAGAAGAAGAGAATCTTTGCGCCACGAAGACATCGGGCCTCTAGCAACCAGTTTCCAGAATCTGACGTCCCTGGCTTTCCTGAAAGATGTGTAAGTTAACCTTTTCAGGGGAGCAGCCTGCCGCGGTGTGTTAAAACTCACGCAAGAACAGCTTGCAGAACTGGACTAAATTCCTTCTTTGCATAGTCCATCACCATGGTCGGCTCTATGCCTGCTTGGAAGCCTACGTCGGAGCGACGTTAGCAGGGTTTTTCTCGTCACACGAGTCGGGTGTACATACCTTCTGTGATATTCTCGCTTGCGAACGACTGTGAGAGATAGAGGAAGTTCTGTACCTCGTTGCTGCAGCCCAGCAAGGTCAGCAAATCAGCAAACTTTCGCAGGCATCGCAGTGAGCAGAGGAGAGTCTCGAACGTACTTCCTACACGGATACCATACCAAACCCCCGCCTCGAGCGCCCATGAAATACCTCTGGGTAGAATCTTCAACCAAAGACGCAGTATCCGGGTCTGCCAGCAACTCCTCTGTCGGCACTAGCCATCGCATAGTTGCCCAGCCCGTGTCACTAGCGTGGCTCTCGTCTGTAACGAGGACGTGTTCTCTAGCCGTCGAGTGCACACCATTCGCTGCAATAATCAGGTCCGCCTGCCAGACTGTGCCGTCGCCAAGGGTTACTTTTGCATGGACGGCATCCTGGCGTAAATAATCAGCAACGGCCCGAAAGGATACCGACTTGTCGGAAGTGCAGCTCACATAATCAACCACCGTGGCACGAACGTGTAACTTGCACGGCTGACCTGATCCATCCTCTCCTGTTGCCAGCGCTTTCAGTTGGTCATGGAGATCGACGCGGTGTACGGAATAAATGGGAAAGCCGTAATTCTCTTCGATATTCACGTAGTAGTTGGGCACCACCATTTGCATATCACTGCCGTTGAGGATGCTTCCAGTCTTGATGGCGGCCATGCGCGACTGCGCAGGGTCGAAACCCCAGCTGCGGAGGACCGGTGATGCATTTGGTGCTATCGAAATGGCGGCTCCGGTCTCTTGGAGCAGGGCGGACTGCTCGAGGATCTTTGTGGGCATGTCAGCACGCGGCATTGGTGGGCCGAGACTTTGAAAATAGTATTGGTACAATTGAGGTAGGCCAGACGAACCGTTACTGTGTGTCCTGCTCTGCGCAGAGCGATACCAGCACTGAGACCGGCGATTCCGGCGCCGACGACGATGATTTCCATTTCTCGGTATTGATTGAACTCGTGCTGCGATTTGAGTCAATGCTGCCTAGCTCGGGGGTTGTATTCCTTATATGCGCAAATGATTTGACCGACATACGCCAGTCGAGCGGCCAATTATATAATAATGACACGAGATGGCAAGGGTGCATTTGTCTGATTGGCAAACCGGGACCCATCTCGCTATTGTTGAGCTTCGGTTTATTCATAGCTGTTGAGCTCGGTGTCCAGTCGCTCGGCGACCTTCGGGCTTCCATTCCAATGAGACTAGTCTTGCTCACCCCACCCCCTTACATTGAAGACGGAATTGCCCGTCCAGCTCCTCCCGAAGGCCTCCGTAAGGAAGTCACTCATGATGAACCATTCGGTCAAATGGAAGAAGGCACGGGAGATGTGTTCCTCACGCCGCCGGCCTCGAACGAAGGTGGTACGGTGAATACGGTCCCAATTCGGGAAGTCCAAGAGCTAGTATCTGATGACTTCAATAATGACTGGAACTCCCTAGAAACACAGCAACAAAGCGCGGAAGGCGGACCTTCGAGCGTAGGTCCGGAAAGCTCTCGAAGTGGAGAACACGAAGATATCACTCATGAGTCGCCAGCTGAGCTAGGGGGTGTGCAAGTCTCAATCATTGTTGCGATCTCTGATGAAGAAATACCGACTCCACCAACAGTGACTAAGCGCCGCACAAGGAAACCCCGCGACACCAGCCAAGGCATTTCAACGGACAATATCGTCACGGAAAGACGAACACGGCAGTCGACTGAGAAGGGCAAGCAGTCCTATGATCCGTTTACAAGGAAAAGGAAGGGAAACGGACTTGTCAATGCAATCTTATCTCGAGCTACGCAATATCGCCTTCACCAGAGTGAACTTCCTGTTGCCCCTAAGTCGTATTGGGAGGCAATGAAGAGTCACTACAAAGACGAGTGGTCCGAGGCGGTACACACAGAGCTCAACAAGCTACTCACGATGGAGACATATACCCTGGTGCCTCTAAGAGAACTCGAGGACTGGCCACAGCTGGAGCTGCTGACGCTGAAATGGGTGTTTGACTATAAATTCGATGAAAAGGAGTATTTTGACCCGGTTCAAGGCGAGATATGTGGTCCGAGGAGACCAACAGTCACCATCAGACCTCAGCACCTTCGCAGCTACGCTATCAGCATCAACTTTCTGCATCCTATGCACGATTTGCTATGCGGAAGACTGGGAAACACGGCAATACGATGTCGAGAACGCATTCATTAACTCGGTGCTCGACGAAGAAGTCTTCTGCCGCCCTCCCCACGGCTCAGGGGGAGAGGGATACTGTTGGAAGCTGAACAAGGCTCTGTATGGCTTAAGGAGATCCCCAAGGCTGTGGTTCCACACCTTGGCCGAATTCCTAAAATCCCAAGGTTTCCAACAATGTAAGGAAGATCAGTGTGTCTTTCACAACCGCAACGTTATTGTGTTCTTCTTTGTGGATGACATTGTCATGATGTATCCACAACACGCTGCCGTTGAATGGAAACGCATCCACAACGCCCTAATAGCTGCGTACAAGATCAAGGATCTTGGGGAACTTAAATGGTTCCTTGGAATCGAGGTGCAGAGGGACAGAGCAAGCCGTCAGATGTAGCTATCGCAAGAGTCATATATCTCGGCTATTGCAACCCGATTCCGACTCAACAACGATGGGGAAGGCTCAACGATTCCCTATTGCCCCGGACCAGTCTCAGAACTCGTCCCATCGACTGATCAGGCGGATGTGAAGGATATCGCCCGATATCAGGCCAAAGTTGGCAGTATTGGATACGCCGCAGTCATCTCTCGGCCTGATATCGCCTTCTTCGCTTCTAAATTGGCCTAATTCAACCTAAATCCGAGCGGAACGCACCAACGAGCCGTGGATCAGTGTATCCGGTACCTGTACCACACCAGAAGACTCGCAATTCACTTCTCCGGCGATACCGCTGACCGGAATCTATACTGCACGTCAGACTCTTCTTACGCCGTCGATCAGGAGACCCGGAAGTCCATCCAAGCGTATGTTTTCCAGCTCTTTGGCGGCCCAGTGGCTTGGAGGTCGCCTCGGCAACATTGTGTCACTCTCAAGCACAGAAGCCGAGTTGGCACTTTCAGCAGCTATGAAGGAGCGGCTTCGTCTCAGCCGGCTTCTCAAGGAGCTGAAAGTGAATGTGAAGGGCCCCCAGTTATGTGGTGTGACAACACTCAGACGATCCGTCTTGTCAATGAAGAAGTGGACAAGCTCACAACCACACCTCGGCACGTTGATATTCATAATCACTGGCTGAGGGAACTCAGGGAGCAAGGGAAGCTCGTCGTCAAGTGGCTTCCAACTGATCAAATGGTTGCTGATGTCCTTACAAAGGCAAAGCCAGCGCAGGAGCACCACAAGGCTGTCAAGCTATTGAAGCTGAAGACCTCGCCCGACCACTCGGGGGGTAAGGAACCGGAATTTACCCAAGTCACGATATGATTTTCCTAAGAAGGGAGGTCATGAGTTTGAATTTCTATTATCTTGCATTTGTGAGGAATTTTTGAGTGGTCACAACACCACGGATTTGTTCAATTTGGAAGGCACAACCCTTCTGAATGCCCTCACTTGGTCATTGGCCAAGGACCCACAGGATCCTGACCAATGAGGGGGTGTTTTGGAATGAGACAAGGATCACGATCATCGTGAACGCTACACCACAACTAGCGTCAGGCAGCAGACTGCTGCCTATGATATCGGCAGATTGAACATAGGTCTAAGAGACCGACCTTCGTCGGTCCCTTAGATAGAAAGCAGCGCAATGTCAATTATCTCTTCTGCCCGCACCCATGTTGCACACCTCAAACTTCTGAGAGGAAGCCACCACTTCACCTCGACCCTTTAGCAACACCCAAACCGTCTCAGTACTTTCCAGGCCACAACCCTACGAAGAGCCCCCGTTACTTGTTGCCCTTCTTATCCTGAGCACATTTATTGCAATTGCCGGCACGGTCGACATCTGCATATCCCCAGGTGCTACAGCGTAGGGAAACTAGAGAGGAGAAAGAGGATTGTGTTTCAGTAGATCATACTATGGATTTGTATCGCGGCGGGTGCACACATTCAACACCGTAATGACATGACTCGGAACATCAGATCCTTCCGCATTGTCTGCATAGTAGCCTTAGTTGCACCGTAATTCCAGATCCATCTCGGCCCTCCGCAAGAAGCGTACTGTAGTAATCTTTATAAAATGCCGTTAAATATGTTACAAGGTATGGATCAAAACAGCTAGTTGTTACGACCTGATGTCACACTAGGCCGCGAAATTTAGCCACTCACTCTGCCAACGTCCAGCCGTCCATGTCATCTTCCGCGTCTAAGCCATCGTCCATCCCCAAGACACCTCTACAGAGATTTTCGAACTGCGTAATATCCTCTGTTCCCAGAGCCTGTCCACTGAGCAACTTGGACCGCGAGAGAGCCTGACACATCCTCCCCTTGTCGATATTCTCAAAGGAGTTCGAACCCTCAATGTCAATCAGATCGCAACAAATCTTGTAATTGACCGTAGACGAGACCCTTGGATCGAAATAGTGTTGCAGAGGATCTTCGTTGCCGCCAACAGCTTCAAGCAGGCCTCGACAGAGGGCAATGCGGTGGTATGCGTGAGTTGCGTCATCGACGGACACGTCCATAGGCAGTGCGAGCCCGAATTGTTCGAGCAATTGCTCGTCATCTTTGTCTAGGAGTTTGTCTGCCTCGACACCGTCATAGTCACCGAGGGAGATCAGACCGAGAAATTCGAGACATAGCAAAAACCGCACCCGGCGTGGCGAATTCTAAGAGGATTCAATGTTAAGACTTGTGCTGTGGAAGGAAGGAGAAAGAGGAACTTACTCTGACATCGTTGCAAAGAATGACCCATTCAATTGGGACCCGTAGTTCGTCATCTCCTGAGGTAACGCGTCGGTAGTGAGATGCGCGATTGCCGCCATCTTCGGAATAGATCTCGGTAAAGGCTTTGCAGAGGAAGCGAGATTTGGCTCTTAGCATCGCTGCTCGTAACCCGTGCTCGTTAATATCTCTGGCGACCAGCTGTAGACATGGCTTTTGGCCCCAGATTCTGATGCTATTCGACCGTTAGAAGGCACAGACCGGGAATGTCAGAACCTACTATTCAATACAAACTCCACCCGCTTCCGATATGAGGTCTCTTCGCAGTCGCCTAATGTACGTCTTCACCTGTCTATCGGGAATCTTTTCGCAAGCCAACTTCATAATCAGAGCACACTCAATCTGATCCAAGATTGTCTCGAGACATGTCGTTACTGGTATGGTTTTCCGGGTCTCGTAAGTAGTCTGGAACCCAGTTCTTGCCATAGAGGCTTTGAACCCCCCGGGGCCTGTCATGTCATAGGGGCGGTCAAGCATGCGGCTCAGCTGTTGGACTTCCTGCGAGACTCGAAACCAAACGTTGTTAGGGTCCAGGGGCCCATTCTTGCCTGTAAATCGCAGTGGCTTATCGGCCATCTCGAGGTATCCCGCGGGCTTCAGGACTGCAATCGCTTTCGTACAGAGCGAATGGAAGTCATCGGCGTTTCCGAGGAGGCCGCGGCCGTGGACCAGGTCGTAAGATCCAGGCTGCCTGGCCCATTTGTGGTTCATATTTTCGATCTCGAATCGGCAATTTGGTTGGGACCCAGACTGGATGGGTGCAATATCTG
Organism: Ascodesmis sphaerospora; assembly: GCA_027569015.1. Taxonomy (NCBI): domain Eukaryota; kingdom Fungi; phylum Ascomycota; class Pezizomycetes; order Pezizales; family Ascodesmidaceae; genus Ascodesmis; species Ascodesmis sphaerospora. The sequence goes on along the minus strand of JAPPUR010000045.1, from coordinate 75,777 downwards.
TCCCGGTTACCTCGACCGAGGGATATGCGGCGGCGATTTCACTATTTGCATAGCCGTTAATGAATGAGAGGAATGAGGTGGGCCTGACAGGGTGACGCACTTTGCCCAAATACCAGTCCCAGTCCCTAGGTCGAGCACCCGATGCAGAAGACCGACAGGTGCACGGAAAAGGTGGTGATCCTCCTGCTCCAGGTAAAATTGATGACTTCGAGTGGAAGTTAGACATTGTCTTGACATTCGCGGTTGCTATTCTTACTCGTAATCGGCCATGATCTGGGACTGGTCATCGACGGCGTTCCTTACCGAGGGTTAACACAATTGGAAGGCGATGCGCAGGACCACCATGACTTACCAGCTAAGCCCGTACTTTAAACTCGGAAAACTTCTCCCATAGACCTGGTGATAATGTTCAATGCCGGACTCGAGCGAAGTTGTAGAGCCGCTCAGTTCAGTTCCGTTCCCATACGCAGACTCAAGAGCGTCCCACTCATCTGGACCAAGCTGTGTCGTTCCAATGTCCAAGGACCCGATGCCTTGCCACCTCGAATGGGGGTTACCGCCTGGTGCCGTCGAGACGTCTTTGCCCTTTACGCCGAAATCATCGCTAGATAACGAAGAGGCCAGCTCGCGGCCGACCTCGGCTGGCTCAGGAAAGTCGACCAGTAGAAATGGAACTGCCTCGTGGTCGGACACTTCGACAGTCCGGCGTTTCGAAATCGTCCCTGGCTTGTATGCAAGGCGGCCCACAGAAAAATCCATCTTGCGCGCATGAACAGAAGTGCGTGAGAGAGGTGGTTCAGCTATTGCCAACGGGACGTACAAGGCGAAGAAGGCAGCAGTTGCCTCTCGCAACCTTTTATTCCCTGCGACGCGTCCTGCAAGTCCTCCTCGCCGGCTGCTATCCGCGGCGAGCTAACCAAGCTTGGCTGGCAGTCAGAGCCTGGGGTGATAGCTAACGTTCTCAGCATATGAAGCATATTGGAAGATTCCTACCGGATCTTGTGTTCTGACCTGTGCAATGGCACTGGAAACCCAACGCGCGTCTTTGACATCGTGCCATACCTGCTAAGACAAGGCCGGTTCAGCCCGGAACATCGCCGCTAGCGCAAGACATAGATACAGGCTGTATCGTAATGCGCGACATTCTCCTCGGCGTCGCCGAAGCTTGCCTAACTGTGAAATCTCGGCGTTTCCGCCTTCCCACTTTACGGGTACCGAAATACAACTGGTCGGCAGAACGGCAAGGACTCTAGGTTCTCGTCCACAGAATTGGTAGTCGAAATCTGACTCGGCCCCCCCCAACCCCTCTTTCATTCTGATATGGCGTGGTTCTTCAACTCATTCCTGTCGATGACGATCCAACTTACTCGATTCCCTCTACCCCATGGGCCGCGGGTCTACCTGTGGAATTGACTACCCTCCCTTATCTACCCTTGCCAACCTGCCACCTGGAGCCTAGCCGGCTGTGAGGGCTGCAGGATGCGACTCCCGGAAACATACGCCGTGGTCCGCGTCGATGGTTCAGCCACTGTTATTCACGCTGCAGCAGCACCAGCACCACCTCAAAGCTTTTGACATCAACTACTCCGTAGCCGGATTGTCTTGGGCAAGTCATCTTGATTTCAACCCCCTGAAGCGCAATCTGAGGCTGGCCAATAGCAGAGAATCCGCCATCCTGCGGGGCCGACCTCTTACAAATGCGTCGATCAGCTACCACAGGTTCGGGTATAGCTACTCTGCCCGTCATATTCTTAGTCCTTAGATCTGCGCCTTGGATATGATGGTTAAAGCGTAGGCCTGTGGGGAGATCAGCAGGCGTGGGGTACAACCAATCCAATAGCCTGAGATCGACGAATGCAATAAAGCCTTATTAGACGAGAAGGCAGCGGCTCTCACTCTATGCCTGTGATAGAAAACAGGCACTTAGGAGGCACGCACGGGCCAGAAATTCAGGAACAAAATTGATCATGAGGTGGCGTACAATGTTGCGAAGCTCGTGCTCAAAGGATTGGATTGGCGTGTCCGTCTCTCGACCACAGAAGTTTCCCTGGATGATGTTAGTCGGGCACTTGACAAGGGACAACGCAAATGCCTGTAGAAAGCATGATTATGGAGTTGAACAAATCGGATAGGACCGGAACGGCATGCTCGCCGTTTCGGCGGTAGCGATGAAACGCTAACGTATACGGCAGGCTATAGGGGTCACTGTTGCAAAACCCCAAAAACCACCGGAAGAGAGACAAAACGGGTTAGCGAGATGGGCAACCCGACCCGCAGTACATTGCTACGTGTACCTCAGCATAGATTCTTGAATTTTTTTCGCGTTACGGAGGCAGGCCTAAAAAGTTCTGACCTGGTAAGAAGTATAGGGTATGACTAATCAAGTAAAATACTACGTCACCCCTTGCACTTTAGAGCGGTGGTGCAAGGGGTACAATCAGCCGAAGGCTGAGAGTCCGCGGGGCCAAGCAATTATCTACAACCATTACATTATTTACGCACTGGAGCAATTTTTGTAACATTTCATTTTGTCGCGAGCAGAATCACCTAGAATTATGCGGAACCGTGGAGGAATTCCGTGTAAGTGTTGAGATCCATTGTTTGACGGATCAATGGCTATTCCGATCCATTAGTGGCTGGGATGTAGATGTCTTCTTGTCTATCCCATGAGCTGTCATAAGCCTCCGGAGCGGTCACGACAGGGGGCATAAGTCAATCACATTGATTCATATTAGGGATACATTATCATACACCAAGCTATGCCCATTGACGAAGTACTCTGCACATATGAACATAACAGACCATGGCATCATTACGCCGTCATTAGGCATAATCTGTTAGCGCTCTAACACTGGGGCGAGGTACGGAGCGGAGGTTTATGACAGCTCATGGGATAGCTTTCGCTGGTTAGCGCTAATCTTTCTTCTTCAATCAACATAACATACTCGTTTGAACAGTAAGAACCTGTCGTCTCCGACGTCTCTCAGCTGAGGCTAGGTTTCTCAGCCTCAAGGTCGCGTCTCTGGATCTGGAATACTCCATTTAGTTAGTATTGATCTTACAGAGTGGGGAGACAGAGGTGACATGAGAATTGTTCTTATTACGACAATCAAGGCAGTTCTTCGTGTTCCCAGCAGATTTCCTTTTGCTGACGAAGTCGCCCGCCGGTCTCTCCTCGCCACAGCGGGCACAGACAATGGGAATAATGTCCATTATACAGCTCCCGGGAAGTAGATTTAGGACCCATTGCCTAACGAAAAGAAGACACGCAGAAGCGTTGAAGCGGACGAAATGGCTGTCTTCAACCAAGTGTAACGTAAACAAATCATCTGAGTAAACAAACGGCGAGATGGTGCAGAGAGGCTTGGACCCACTCCACTGGAGCCGTCAGCCAATTGCCGAACGATTTGCGGCTGGCAATACAAAACTTGGGCCAATCAGAGCCCGGGAAACTTATTACCCTTGTCTGCACCAAACCCTCATTATTCTGGAAACTTACGGATTAATGTACAGGAGAGGCAAGCCAGTCGCGGCTTGCGCATAGAGCCTTGAGGAACGAAGTTGGCTATGGTAGTTTGCAAGAGCGATAGAGATGTGTTGGATGGAAACGGAAACGTCAAGTGCAAATATTGGCTTTGGATTGAGTGACGTTGGTCACATATGTATCTGCGGGAGATGGGGGACCTTTCAGGGGTATCCCGGCAACCTCCTTGAGGTGGTGCAGGAAGTGAGGGGTCATGAAAATGCAAGACTGAAAATATCGTGCAATGGACGGCCAATAGATGTGCCAGTCAATTTGAGGCTTCACGAGGTCGCTATTTGTTGCTACATCAAGGGGACTCTTCCAATGGGTTCATAGTCAACTTTCTGATATTTCTTTGGGGGATGACGGTTGCGATGCGGTCGGGGCGAGTCTGACGTGAGGGCCGTGATTGAATCTGTCGCAGGCATTGATGGGCCATGATGATCAAATGAGCGCTTAATTTTCTATCTAAAGGAGCGACGAGAGTCGGTCTCTTATACCTGTGTTCAGTCTGCCGATCTCATAGGCAGCAGGCTGTTGCCTGACGCTAGGTATGGTGTAGCGTTCACGCTGACCGTGAAGCTATTCACGATGGTTGTAATCCTTGCCCTTGACAGAATCGGACTCAGGCGCATCTGGACGACAGGCAATGGCAGTGTATGCCTCCAATTCATCAAGTTCATTTTGTGAGAAAGCGGAAGCCGTGAGGGATCTAACAGGCTCGTTGCTCTGAGAAGACGGAATGGTGCTAGACGAGGACGGGGACAGGCATCGTTTCTTCGTAGGGGTCTGGCCGGTGTCAGAGATTGTTCACTTGGCCGGCGGCGTCCTCGGGTCGACCGAAGCAGACGTTGGGGGAGTGGTTGGGACATGCGGAGGATGGTGAATTGTTGGTTTTGGCGGCGAGGCAAACATAGCTTTGGTATCTCCAAAGGCCATAGGAGCGGAGGACGACTGTGTCTGTGGGTTAGCGAGCAAAGGGGCTGCGAAGGCAGACTTAGGGATGGTCCTGTTGATAAGGGTCCATGTATCTGGTACGACGATGAAAACGTAGCCCCAGTTAAAGCACCCTCGCCAATGCCTCTACGTTGGGCCCCTTGATGCTATGCTGCTCCTGGTAGGCAAATCTGGACGGGCAGTCTGGCTGGACGAAAAGCATCATGGCCATATCACTGCCCGTGTTTGTCTGGCTTTCGAGAGGTTTGCGAGGGTTCGAGGGGCCATTGGGGAGGGGTGCGGGAGTAGACATGATACACTGGAGCATTGGCTGTTGCAAACGAGCCAAGAATACCCGAGACGAACGTTAGAGGCAATAGGACGGTAGATACCGCAGTAGGGAACAGCAGAATAGGAAGTGAGAGAGGTGACGATGGCTTGGTCTCTATATGGATATAGATGCCGTGGTAGTTCTCGCGGGCCGCAGTATCTGGGGTGCGGGGTTCGGCAGATCAGAGCCCAGACGAAGGTCCGGGAAAGCTTCATGTTTCAAGTAGATGAAGAATGCGGGGTTTGGGTCATGAGCAAGGTCGATCTGGCGGCAGAGACGTCATCGAAAGTGATGTATGTCAAATGCCAGAAGTGCGATGTGACTGTAGGGGATGGAGTAATGTCTTTTTCAGTCAAGCAGGTGAATGAAGGCGAAGTGCCGACATGGAATCAGCTGATATCGGGGTAGCAACGGTTTCAGCTTGAGTGTGTCACCGACTTGAAGGATGGGAGTTGCGGCGCCACAAAGGGCAACATCGGCAGTTGAGCAAAGAGTCTGGGTTGTAGGCATACAGGAAGGGTTGCGGGTGGTTAAGGGGACTATTAGCGGACCGCTGGGATACTCCAGGAACCAATGCCGTATTAAGGAGCATAATCATCATCATCGTCCAGAAGCGAAATCGTGCAACTAAAGGGAGTCCGACGCGGAAAGCCTTGTGATCCACCGTCCCGCCTGGAGTCATTGATGTCGAGAAGGCAGCAGCAGGATGGATAGTCCAGCGGCGAAACCACATGAGGCGGTTGCTCACGTGGGAGCTTGCTCGTCGTCAGCTTGGAGCGGACAAGGGGGTAATGATGTAAGCTTGTGGGAGAGAGAGCAGGAAGATGGGATGACAGGAGTCGGTGTAGATGTGGTGGCGGTTGCCGAAAAGGAGCCCAGCGCACGGGGCAAGAGGCTGGGACATTCATCAAGATACCATTCACTGGCGAATGCAGCATCAAGGTTCCGACAGATTCTGCCGAAGGAGCCTGAGGTTGAAGATACCGAATGGAGGCAGCATGCGGAAGCAATCGCAAGGTCGTTGCCCAGAAGACCTCCGCGAGGTGGCTTGCGGTCAAATAGAGCACGGAAGTCTCATGATACGGCCAATAGTGGAGGTTCCGCGCGACATCTGCCATCGGTTCAGCTTGATGATAGAGAGCTTCGAGGGACGGGGGGAGTTGCTGGACCGGGGTCGTCGGCATGGCAGCCCTCCTTGCTCAGTGAACCTGGCGCACCGGAGGCGGCGAATTCTGAACCCCCGCTCTTTCATCGACACTTTTTGCCTCGGGAGAGGGGTCCTGAAGATGATGAGCCGGGCGGTACGGCGGCGGTTAGCGGCGCTTCGCTCCTTCGACGGAATGCAGCATACACGCCCGGGCCTATCGAACCCAAGCAATTGCAGGGCACCCGGCCTATCCAGTGCAAAGAGCCGGAGGCCGCGGCGGGGGATACGCACGTAGTCGGACGGTCGTCGCCGGGGCTGCCACATCAGACGGGTTTTGAAGAAGCGAATGAGCCATCGAGAGAAGAACTCGCGGATTCGAGGCAGAGAGACCGTCCTCCTAGCCGGGACGAGCGCCCGAGGAAACAGGTTCGAACTGGAACCGGAAGGCAGAGGAGACGGGAGATGCAGGCCGAAGACTTGGCGAGCGTGCTTCGCTTTTTGGAGGAAGACTTTGCCGTGAAGGAGAGATTGTCCAACGATCAGACGTGGTGTACGCCAATACCGCACGAGAGGAAGGTGTCGACTGTGAGAGACTTCTACAAAGCGTTCCACGATGCGAGCACTTTGCCGATACGGACCTGCGGGCTGTGCTACCGTAAGCGCGCGAAAAAAGAATTGAGAGAGGTGGCGTGGAACCGATGGTTGTCGAGCCGCATCGATAAGGGCGACCGCTCTCCATTTTCATGTCGAAGTTGCCTTCCCGTTGGAGGGACTATTTTGGGCTGTTCAGAGTGTATACGCTTTTTGAAGCAGGGGGGGCTGTCGCCAGCGGCTCAGCTTCATAGCCGCCTTGGATGTGAGCACATGTTTCCCAACGAGCTCAAGGGCCTCACACTGATTGAGGAGAAACTCATCGCGCTGAATTCGTGTTATGGGTTTGTCACAAGGTACAGCATTCCGGGTGGCCAGAGGCAGACTGTGAGGTATCCGAGGCACGTCAAGGGCCACATCACGGTGTTCCCAAACAATGTGCAGGAGCTGGCCACGAATGTGCTCCCCCATCCGCTTGTGCGAGTCATGGACGAGATCCACGTGTCGTGGCAGGGCGCGGAAAAGCCGGGAGCGAGCGATCTTTCAAGCCTCCTATCGGTGAGACGGCGAGTTGTTGAGAGGGCCCTTGTCTGGCTGAAGAAGAACAATCCACACTATGCCGAGATCGAGATCGACGCGGCGGAGATGGAGAGTTGGGGAGCCCCGCCGCATGGGGTGCCGTCGTTGGTGTACGATCGCATGGAGCGGAACGAGCCGTCAGCGTGGGAGAAAACACGAACTGCGCAAGTCGTGCCGCCCACGGAGCGCGCCATGGACGACGAGGGTTCGGTGGATATCGAGGAAATCCTCACCGCGCTCAATCAAGAAGAAAACTCGCCTAGATGCGAGACTGGAACAGCAGGGGAAAACAAGGCATACAAGTCTCCGGCTGAAAGGGACGCTGAGCCTGACCAGACGGTGAAACCGATCAACGAGGTCACCTCGTCTGGAATGTTCGCACTGGACGGACCGCCAGATGTAGCGGACGCCGAGAAATTGCGGTTCGCCTGCGACGCAGTCGGTGAAAGTGATGACGACGGCCGTATGGGCCCGAGAACGTGGGTTGGATCGTCGGGAGACAGCCGGCGAGGATATGCCGATGGCTCTGAGCCGTACATCCACGTTCGTCGCGGGGATGAATTTGCCGACTCGTTTGAAGCCTCGTTCTTCGCGAAGACGTTTCCCACGCTACTACCTTTCGGCTTTGGGGGCCCACGGCTGGCCGAAGAAGCCACCTTGGAGCCGGAAAGAGGTCCCGCCGATATCCTTGGAGCAGAGGCGGCGGCGCGAGACCTCTTGTCATCTCGAAACATGAGCCTTCGGACCTGGGCTGACATTGTGCCGCGGCGCCATGGTGGCCGATTTGCGACGCACCACATTTTCGCATTTCTGGTGTTCAACATGGGCGTGCGGTCGAGGAACCGTCGTGTCAGCATGCTGAGCGTGTCGAGGAAGAACTTCCGCAAGGTGGAGCGCATCGTACGGTCGCTGACTGCAGACAGGTTAGCGGCAGCTAGGGCGGAGCTGGAGAGCTCGGGCAGGACCACCGATGAAGGTGTGAAAGAGCTTCTCAGGAGCCTTTCGCTGTATGGTTACCACCAGCCTATGTCCAGGGAGCTCTGTCTCAGTATGCGGCACAGGATCCAGGCGCTCATCGTTCGCTATGGCGTGCCTGCCATTTGGTTCACCATCAACCCAAACGACATTACGAACCCAGTGAAGCTCCGACTGGCAGCGTACCGCACACGCGATCCCGAGGCAGCCGAAGAGTTCTTGCGAAGCCTTGACATGTCATTCAAGCGTATGCGGCTGTCCATCTCGGACCCTATGAGCTCGGCCCTATTTTTCCACAGGGAGATGACGTTGTTCTTCGAGCACTACGTGAAAGTGGGAGAAGAGTCAGTTTTCGGGCGTGTCATCCAGTACTATGGCGCTGTGGAAACCAACGAACGAGGGGCGCTTCACGTTCACGGGCTGCTCTGGTTGCATGGAAACGCGCATCTGAGCTCTATGCTTGCCGACATCCACGGGGAGGATCAGGCGGCGTATCGTGAGCACATCGTCCAATACGTCGATAGTGTTTTCTCCGAGGTAGGTAATGCGCAATGCGTGCTGTTGGCCATCCAGGGCTCCTGGTGGGTAAACGGGGTTAGGCTGACATGCTCCGTAGGATCTTGACCAGGAAGGGTTCTGCGCCGTGCAAGCGGAGCGGTCGGTGACGGCCGACATTTCCTCCCTGCTGGACAACACCGAGCAGTTCTCGGCAGCCTTTGACGAGGAAGCCAACTTCTGTGCCGGCGCAACGCAGATTCATACTCACAGTCCGACCTGCGTCAAGTATTCCCTGGGCAAGAAGAGACGGAAGGGCGACCTCTGTCGGTTCAAGGCGCCATGGAGATTGGTCGAAAAAACTGCATTCACGCCAGACGGCGTGCTGCAGATTCGCAGGACGCACAACATGGTTAATCGGTGGAACAAGGCCATCGCCGTGGGGCTTCGCCACAACCACGACATCTCCTTCATAGCGACACAGCGGAAGACCATGGCCCTCGTCTATTACGTCACGAACTATGCGACCAAAGTAGAGGACCCGACGTGGAAGCGCGTCGCTGCGGCCGCAGAACTGTTGCCTGTTGTCTCAGCAGGTGGCCAGCCGGCCGCTGGGGAGGATGCTGGAGGCGGCGGCGCCGCCAGCGACGAAGACGGCACAAAAAACAAGACGCGACAGTTTCTGATGAGGGTGGCGAACCGTATATTCACAGAGCAGCCCCTATCGCAAGTCGAGGTCGTTGCCCATCTTCTAGGGTACCCGAGCGAGTTCACGAACAGCAGCGCCTGGGCGTACCTTAACGTATCTCTGCTCTACTGGCACGTCTTCCGACGGTGGCGACACCTCCGGCAGGAGAGCGGCACAGCGGTCGCGGACGCTTCCGTGGACGAGTCGATCGTCGTGGAAGAAGCAGGCCAAAGAATCAGCTTCGCTGAGGCTTATCACCATCGTGGAGATGTCCTGCGAGGTCTGTGCCTATATGACTACGTTTCGCTCGTCTGGCTCCAACGTGTTGGCAAGAACGGAAGTTCCGGTGCTTGGGGAGAGGTGCCGTTCGAGAGCACTTGGGCGCCTGGGAAACACTGGGTGCAGATGCTACGACGGCCAGGAAAGCATGCCATCGTCTGCCTTGACGGGTACTTGAGCCAAGATTTTGAACAAGACGACGAAGAGGAGTCGTGCCATCGTAGGTATGTGTGTGGCGACGACCTAACCGAAGGTGGTTGAAGGGACTAACTCTCGTGCTGAAGAGCAGCTGTGCAGCATCTTGCCCTGTTTGTGCCGTGGGAAACATTCTTGGGCGAAGAGCGAGACGACATCAACGACATATGGGCGCGGGCACGGGCAGCGCTGTCTCCGAGAATCTCATGCCTCGTCGGTAACGTGCAACTGCTCCGTCGATCCGCCGAAGACGCAAAGCGGGACGCCAAGCAATGGGCGGCCTCATCCGGCGACGGTGAAACCACGGCTCCACATGCCGATGAGGAGGGGGCGGGCGATGCGGGCGAAGGGACCGGGCCGCTATACCAGTCCGGTAACGTAGGAAACGCAGCGCGGCTTCTCGACGTCATCAGAAGTGCAGCAGGCACGAACCAGGTCACGGCTGGGTCGCCGGAGCTCCTGGCAATGACGCAGCAGCTCTGCCACTTTCAACAATCAGCGTTGTGCTCGACGGCCGAGCTCCAGGCCACCGTGACGCCCGAAGGGGGGCCGAAACGGATTGACATGCCAGGGCGTATATATTCCGGCGCCAGAGTGCCGCCACAGGATCAGGTCAAAGCAATCAAGTCGCAGCAGACATGTGCTTCCAAGGAGAGGGTGAAAATGATCCAGGGCATACAAAACATGGCCTCAGCCCATGGGACTGGTCGCAGTGCAGCGGCGCGTGGCGTGCTCACCGGCTTTGGGGAAGAGGACATCCAGATGACGATGGCGGACTCCGAGGAGATGGCAGGCGACGCGGATCCAAGTGTACAGGTCCACTTCGGCCCATCGACCTCTTTCCTCGAAGCTGGCAAGGATCTGGTAACACGACTGACGCTCAACAAAAGACAGGCGATCGCTTTCCTGATAATATGCCGCCAGCTGGACATGATTCATCGCGGGGAGAAGGGCGACGCAGATCAGCTCTGCCAATTCGTCGGCGGCGAGGGTGGAACTGGCAAGTCGCGCGTCATCGAGGCACTCGTCGAGCTTTTCACCAAGAAGGGCGTCTCGAATCGTCTGCTGATCACGGCGACGTCGGGGACGGCCGCCGCTCGGATCAACGGCATCACGATCCACTCCGCCTGTGGGTTCACAAAAGACCAAGGCGCGGGCGCGAACCCGGCCAAAGATCTCGAGGGGGTGCGGCTGCCGAAACAGGCGGAGCGGTTCATCCACGGCCAGTCTCGAATGGACTGGCAGGAGAAAGATGTGCTGGTCATCGACGAGGTGAGCATGCTCGGAGCACGAACGCTGCACGCCGTGAATGAGCAGCTCTGCAGACTGCGCGGATCGCAGCAGGATTTCGGAGGGATTCCCATCATTCTCTTTTGTGGAGACTTCCACCAATTCCGCCCGGTCCAAGACCGGTCGATCCTCCTCCCCAGCACGGCCGTCTCGTGGGACGTAGACAACTCGTTCAAGGCCGAGCAACGGCACCAGCACGACAAGGCGCACGCGCTGTGGAAGAAATTCACGACGGTCGTCATGCTGAACGAGCAAGTGCGCGCCGCCGGAGATCCGGAATTGCAGAGACTGCTAAAGCGGATCCGATCGGGCGTGCAGGACCGTACGGATTTGGACCTCCTCAACTCAAGATGCTACCGCGAAGGCAGGCGGATCCCGTGGGAATCAGGCATCACCGTGGTGACGCCGCTGAACAGGAACCGGTGGAATCTGAACATGGAGGCAACCTTGGCGTTCCAGGTCCAGCAGCGGTCTATGATGCGCATCTTCATCTCCGGGCACAGATGGAAGGACGGCCTGCCGACGGAGGAAGAAGCCATCATGATCCTGAACCAGGGCGACGATAGCGCGATACCGGTGCCGGCCGTCCTCATGTTCGTGCCGGGGATGCCCGTCGTTGTGAACCACAATACCCATCAGGGGCTGAAGCTGGTGAACGGGGCCAGCTACTTGGCGGTGGAGGTCATTGTCGACAAGGCGTACCCGGGGCATCGGATCTCGGCCGACATGACGATCCACTTCGGGCCGCCGGCGGGGATAATCCTGGAGTCGGAAACGACAAGAGACTTCCACTTCGTCGGGATGCCGCAGGGCACGATCCTCCTGACGCCCATGAGCGTTAAGATACAATGCCAGCGGAAACGGCCGTGGCAAAAGAACGATGTCAGCCGAAAGGGTCTGCCGTGCGCGGCGGCCTTTGCCTGCACAGACTACAAAGTGCAGGGCGGGACGTTCGAGCGCGTAGCTCTGGAGCTGCGAGGGACGCGGACGACAAACGTCGACGGACGCGTCGTCCCCTCGCAGTGCGACCCGTACAGCCTGTACGTTCAGCTGTCGCGTTGTCGGACGCTGGACGGCATCATGCTGGTGTCCAAGGTGCGGGAGAGAGACCTGGTGGGAAACAGGGTCCCCGAAGAAATGACTGCGGCGCAGGCGAGACTGGAGAAACTGAGCGACAGGACGGTTCAGGAGGCGTTGCGCCTGTTTGATGGTTTGATGATGAATGGGAGAGGGGGATCAGGCGGCGGCGGGCGGCTGGGAAACGCGCTTCCTAGGACAAGACACAGGGAGAAGAAACAAGGCACCGACGACCAATCATGACGGACTTTGAAACGCATCCTGGTCAATTTTTTGGAGCCAATCAGAAGCGGGAATTTGAGGGGTGAGGGCGGGGCATAGACCTTTCGTTCCTCAAGGCACAGGGGAAGGCGCACGTCCGCCGGGGGAAGTTGGAAGTTGGAAGCTGGGCATGGTTGGCAAGTTGGCGGCTCCCTTGCGCTGAGTAGCCTTTCGGTACGAAGCTTGCAACAAGAGCCTATTTTACTAGTGGGTTGCTGCACGTGTTGAGAAGAGGGCGCGGTTTTAAGTGGTCGGCTCTGGGTGGGTGGATGAAGAGACTTGGCCAATAGGGCGCGTGTGTGTGTTACCTTTGTTTTGCGTAGCCAATAAGACGTATGCAGCAGGCTTTGAGGAGAAGGCACCATTTTGAGTGGCACGATTTGAAGAGCTTAATGCGGAACTAAGAGACCTAGCCAATAGGGTGAGGGTGAATAATTGAGACAGTAGACCAAGGGACTTAGACTAGCAGAGATCAACCAGCCGCAATACCAAAGAGGGAAAATTGTCAATTTGAGTATAAGAAACTGCCATGCGAAGATGTCCTGGTGTTGAGACCATTGGACTTTATCACTCGCGGCCAAAATACCACACACTATCACTATACTATGCTACTTAAAGTCTCTTTGTCGGATGCCTCTTGTTCCTGCCACCTGGTTCGGTAGTTGATGACCTCATATTAGGACGAACGGAGGATCGGAGTGTGGCAGATATGTTAGGTGATCGAGAGTCCTCGTTTTCCTTCGCTTCACCTTCTTCATGGTTATCGTTTTCATCAGAGTCTACGGATGTTAAAGGGGAGACCGGCGACCCTGCAATGATTGGAGATGTTGCGGTAGTTACAGTAGACCCCCTTAGTCTCTTGGGGGCGGGGTTGTTCGAACTTGACTGAGACGATGGAGATGCGGAGATTGCGGGCCTTTTGTTCTGAGATGGAGTATCGGGTTGTTGGGATGGACCTCCCTGCGGCGATTGTGATGATTGTGACCGTGACTGTTGCACCTGTGAAGATTTCTTTGAGGGAGACTTGAACATAGACCTCGCTGCTGCGAATCCGCCAGCTTGGGATGGGCCAGGTTCGGTTTTAGAGGGGGGGACTCTGTTAGCGGCAGGTGCAGGTGGCGTGCTCTTGTCCGGAAACGCCCAAGAGTCGGGAACGACAATGAAAACATAGTCCTTCTCATCAACTGTAGGGGCGGCTACCATAAGACTATGGTCAAGCAGGCCAACAATCTTGCCGACGCAGTTGAAGGGAACACCTGGAACAAACTGTGTATCTTTCCTATCTGCCATCTTCTTGCAGAGGAGAGAGAATGGCAAAGCGCGAATAGGAAAGAGAATAAAAACTTGGAAGGGGTGGAAGCCTTTGAAAGGGCTCTTTGATGGCTGACCCGGCGTGATGTAGGTACAGCACTGGATAAATGCACAGCATCTCAGCTGCGCATCATCCAACAGCGGGATAGAGTCCTTGATCAAGTGGGTTTGACCTGTCCCGAGAACCTGCCCGGTCAAAGAAACAACCGGTTGGATAAGTGGAAAGCCCTCACCATTGCAAAGAGGTCGTGGGTCAATGCTGATAGTTACATTAGCGGCAAGCGCGATAGTCGAACTCGAGCTAAGGGAAATTGATAAGTCTGCTTACGCTTGGTATCCAAAGTCGCGTATGAGAACAACTGGAACCTTGTACACTTCGCCGTCACCATCTTCATCGCTGAAAACATCAGGCTCCCGTAGGACCCACTCCAGTGCGTAGGGGTGTACTTTGCCAGTGAAATGGAACCACTGATTCTCCCACTCCGATTCAACAATCTGCTGGTTATAGACAGAGAGGTTGAGACTAAAGTAGATCGGCAGTGGATCAGGGGATCGGTGCCCTTCGGGACGCAGCAAAGAATATTCAGGCAGTGTCATATAGGGAGGGGGTGGAAGAAAAACCCTGCCAAGAGCTTCAACATTAAGGCTCTTTATAAGTTGTTCATCTGATGTAGGAAACCGCGTTGGGGTATCTGGCTGACCAAAAAAGAACATGGTCATATCACTACCAAGGTTTTTCGGAGAGTCATGAGGCATGCGCGGAGGGGGATGGCCGCTAAGGGTGGAAGTTGAGGTAGGATTTGAGGTAGAAGTTGATGAAGACATGATACATTGAACTAGCAAATGTTTCGCTAAAAAATGAGAGAGCAGTTACGATTACGACAGTGTGTGTGTGTGAGAGAGAGAGAGACAGAGAGCAATTGTAAGATAAGCCTGCAAGATTGGCATGCAAATGTACAGAATAAAGAAGAAACACATCAGATATTTATGATCGATTAAATGATATAGTATATACAATACGAAGATTGATACCACTTGGTAAAGATACAGTACTTCGTTGCGCAGAGAGGATGGGCATCGCCGATCTCCATCCAACATTTTCAGCTAAGAGCTACTATCCCTGCCGATGTGGATACTCGCACAATTGAATTGATCAATTAACGTAGATGGTGAACAGATTTGCTTTTTCCATGAGTACAAAGGATTGGCCAAAACGTCAGCACATATCGCCGATCGTCGTAAAGCATCTTTAGTTAAGAGCCTTGATCCCTGCCAAGTGGATACTTGCGCAGCGGAATTGATCAACCGACGTAGCTGTTGAACAGAATTGCTTCTTCCGCGATTACGAAGGATTGACTAAGATATTAGATGTTACCATTACAATGAAAGTGGGTGAAGGGATATTTTGCTCTATTGGTATATCAATACTGCAGCGACCACAGCCATATGAATAAGAGGGTGGAGGAGTATGATGCCGTACTGGTATATTCGGTATAATGGTATACCGACTAGATAATGGGATCAATAATCAAGCCCGATGTTATTAATGTTATAATAATAAGAGGGTGGAGGAGTATGATGTTCTACTGGTATACCGGTGTGACGATGCTCCGAGCAGATGATGGGATGAATAATCAAGCCCGAAGTTAATTATCACGAAAGGACGAGGGTGAAGGAATATGATGCTCTATTGGTATGTCGGTGTGATGATGCTCCGAGTAGATAATAGGATGAATAATCAAGTCTGATATTGGGATGAAATTGGAAGAGTAAAGAAGACCATGGTGGGATAGACCTATCATTTATTGGTAGGTGGGTCAAGACAATGACGATAGACGATATTATCATATAGCTTGATAGGTGTAATAGAGACGAAGATGACGTGGGAGTATCGGGATAGAATCGGATCAAGAGGAGAGTAGGACCGGTTGGCCCGGTTGGTGTGGGAGAATCGAAATCTGCCGCAGAATGTACCGATTACAAAACAGCATTGTGAATGGCATCAACCTTTATCGTTCATATTTATGACACTATTTGGCTTAATACACATGATTACACACCCTAAGAATATTCGTATATACGCTGTCTTGTAATGGATTCGTCATTACCTGCTCTACTTGAAAGGTTGCGTGGTCGAACGCCTGGCAGCACACTCAGCAGTCTCGGGCTGAAGATGTACAATGATATCTCTGGTGCGGGAAACTCGAATACAAACGCAACACCAGGAGAATCACGTTCTACTGTCCAACCAAGCATATCCGATCGTGTTCCGGATGTCCAGCCTGTGGGCCTGGCATCAAGGAGGTCACACCCTACTGTCCAGCCGAGTACACTTGGTGATATTCCAGAAACCGTACCTATAGACCCGGCACGAGAGGGATCACAATCAACTGGCCAATCAAGCAAACCAGGTAATCACCAACAATACCAATCAAGTGTAAATCAAATCGACAATGCCAACGCGCAAACACAGGCGGCAGGAAACTGGATGAGTCGGCCACCACCAGGGAGCACGACGCCGATGCAAGCGCCTCCAAGAAGAAGAGGCAGACCGCGAGGTTCTCGTGTACCAAGGCGGAGAGATGCTCGAGAAGGAAATCGGGTGCTGGAACATCAGCCAAGTGCATACCAAGCCGACACCATCAATACTCAAGTACAGGGACCTGAAAGCTGGATGAGTCGACCGCCGCCAAGGAGTACGACACCAATACAAGCGCCTCCAAGATCAAGAGGCAAACCGCGAACTTCTCGTGCATCAAGGCGGAAAGATGCCCGGGAAAGAAACTGGAGGCAAAGGAGACAAACCCAACAGCAAAGACCACTGGTTGCCGTTGGGACCCCTCCAGCCAGTTCCCAGTTACCATCTAATACCCCACGACGTCAGAAAATGAGATCGCAACAAGCACAGCAACTAAAACCTGGAGAGGATAAACTGGATCGACGTGGATGTATGGCAAGACTGAGGTTTAAAGATTGCCAACAAGAAGTTGGCGCAAAACGCAAGGCTGATCAACACGGACAAGAACAAAACAAAAGGCAAAATCGAAGACGGGCTGAGAACAGCAACCTTGAAGAGCAAACCCAGGCATTAGAGAGGGCCATTGAGCATCTGGAAGATGAATTTACAGAGAAGGAGAGAATATCCTACACAAAGGATTGGTGTAAGCCGGTCCCCCGTGAGAGGAACATATCCACAGTCATGGACTTTTATCAAGCATTTCACAACATAGACACCCTACCCATACACACATGCATGATATGCTATCGGAAGATCGGCACCATGGAGATGAAAGAGCTTAGCTGGGAAGAGTGGACAAATAGCGCAGCGATGAATAGCTGCCGCACGCATTCATGTCCAGATTGCTTCCCTGTTGGCAAGGCTATACCGAGCTGCGAAGACTGTGCAATGAAGATCCGCGAAGGCAATATGGCGCGGGGCGGGACCTTGCATCAAGCACTTGGTTGCGAGCACATGTACCCGGATGCTCTCAGAGACTTGACATTGGTTGAGGAGAAGCTGATTGCACTCAACACCCATTTCGGCTTCGTTGCGAGAATCAAAGTGACAAAGAGCACCAAACAGGGTACGGCATACGCACGCCATGTAAAGGGTCATATAACTGTGTTTCCAAACAGCGTTCAAGACTTGGTTACCACAGTACTACCACATCCGCTTCTACAATCTTTGGACGACATCCATATATCCTGGCATGGGCCGCAGAGACCAGCCCCCAGCGATCTATCCAAGTTGCTCTCAGTCCGGCGAGGAGCCGTGGAACGGGCGCTGCATTGGCTAAAAGAATTTAACCCCCACTATCGGCATATCCAAATCGACAAAGCCGAGTTGGATAGTTGGGGAGAGCCGGCGCACGGGGTTCCGAGCCGGATCTATGACAGGATAGAGAGAGATGAACCATCGGCATGGGAAGAAACGCGAACAGCGCACATTGTGCCCCCGGAAGAACGTGGAATGGATGACACTGAGCCCCAGTCACTCGAACAGATTGTGGACGGGCTAGGCAGAGCGTATGATGAGAATGATGTAAGCTACGACGAGGATCAGCAGCTCTACGACGAGCGCAGTCGGGAGGAGCTCGAGTATGAGGGCATGGGAAGCTTTCTTGATGAGGTCCTTGCATCCGGTATGTTTCCACTGGATACAGCACCGCGAGCGACCGATTCCGATAAACTGCAATTTGCCATTGATACGATCAGAGGTGGACACACAAATGCGCAAGCACAGCCGCCCAACCAGCCGACTGGGAGCGCGCAGGATTCGCACCTTCAGCCATACATTCACATTTCAAGAGGCAACGAGTTTGCAGATGTCAATGATCTCTGGCATCTTGCAAAAGCATTTCCAACACTATTCCCCTTCGGCTTCGGTGGGCCACGGTGTAAGGAAGAGATGGAATCGGACCTGTGGAAGAACAGTCTCCAGCTCACAGGGCATGTCCGTGATAGAGACAGTATTGAAGAGGGTGGAGAGGGTGGAGAGGGTGGAGAGGATGCGATTCCGCCAACACGTAACCTCGGACTTCACGCATGGATGCAGAAAGTGCTGCAACGGCATGGTGGTCGCTTTGCCAATCATCCGGCATTTTCATTCCTAGTCTTCAACATAGAGGTTCGGTCTAGGAATAGAGGAGTAAGTATGGTGAGCGTGCGACGGAACGATTTTCCTGAGGTTGAGAGGATCATTCAGTCGTTAACACTAGAGAGACTGGCGGAAGTGCAAAAGGAGTTAGAGGCTGGCGGGAGCACCCGAGATGAAGATATCAAAAAGCTCCTGCGACACATCTCATACTTTGGCTACAAACAGGCCATGTCGCAGGAGTCGCGGCTAGCCATGCGCAGAAAGATCAAAGCGCTCATCATCAGATACGGTATACCGGCGATTTGGTTTACGTTGAACCCTAATGACATTACGAACCCGGTAAAACTACGTCTGGCGGCATATCGAAAGGAGGACAAGGCCGCCGCGGAAGCAACCCTGCTTCGGGCCCTTCAGGATAGGTATGAGAGAGTGAAGCTGGCGATATCTGACCCCATAAGCTCTGCCATCTTCTTCCACCGCGAAGTAGAGATGTTCTTTGAGCATTACGTCAAGGTTGGGGAGGAATCTGTGTTTGGTCAGATTGGACAGTATTTTGCCGCCGTCGAGACCAACGAACGTGGTGCTCTTCATGTCCATGGTTTGCTATGGCTCGAGGGGAACCTGGAGCTCGGAAACTTCATCGGTGCTCATGGAAACGGGGAGGATGATGAGAGTGCGGCGATGGAGCGGGAAGGAATCCTGAAATATGTCGATTCTGTCTTTGCCGAGGTATGTGCATCCATATATCCACGTAGCCAAAAGCCAACGTAGGTCGGAAGCTAAACTATTATCTAGGATCTGAACGAATCTGCTGCCTTTAGCGAGGAGAGCGAGACTAGGGTGGTTTACGACAACATATCCTACCTGTTGACCGATGCAGGGCGCTTCTCTGAACAGTTTGACGATGAAGCCCACTTTTGCGCGGGCAGGGTCCAGATGCACGTCCATACCGCAACTTGTGTCAAATACTCTCACAACAAGGAGGGGGACAAAAAGCCCACGTGTCGATTCCATGCGCCTTGGAAGCTCTTTACAAAAAGCGAATTTGGCGCGGATGGTATACTTCGGCTCCAACGCTCGCATCCCATGATCAACCGATGGAACAAGCCAATGGCGGTTGGGTTGCGGCACAATCACGACATCTCCTTCATCGGAACCCAAAGCAAAACAATGGCGCTGATATACTACTTGACAAACTACGCCACAAAAATTCAAGATCCGATCTGGAAGAGAGTCGCCATAGCAGCAGAGCTCTTTCCGAGTATCAGCACAACCAGCGCCGTCGGGCTAGGTGCAACAACTGCAAACTACGAAGCCAAGGCAAATATAAACCGCCAGTATCTGATGAGAATCGCAAACAGAATATTCACTGAGCGGCCATTATCGCAGGTGGAGGTGATTGCGCACTTCCTGGATTACCCAAGTGAGTTCTCGAGTACCAAACAATGGTCATATGTGAATATGACAACGATATACTGGGCAATACTCCGACGCTGGCAGTATCTCCAGCAATGCAGTAGCACTTTAGGCGACGGCGATGATCGACCTATCGAGAACATAGGTGGCAATGGCAATGGCAACGACGCGGAAGCCAGCGCGGAGAGGGTCTTGGTGGGAAGCAATGGCAAGAAGCTACCATACATTGAAGCCTACCACCACCGTGGAGAGGTGCTGCAGACATTATGCTTCTATGACTACGTGTCGCTTGTTAAATTACAAAAGAGGATAGATTCATCTTCCAAGGAGTTGGTGAAGATAGAATTTGAAATGAACTGGAAGCCGGGAAGGGACTGGGTGCAGGTTCTAAGACCCCCAGGGAAGTACGCAGTGCCATGCATCAACGGCTTTCTCGATATGGACTTTGACATTGACACAAACGCAGACAGATACCGCAGGTAAGCACAAGCCATAGAGCAGATGGGATGGATAAACGAGGAGCATATACTAATGTTAGCACCAGAGCTGCAGTACAGCACCTTGCACTCTTTGTGCCATGGGAGAAGTTCACTACAGCAGCATCAGGCGATATTAATGAAATCTGGGAACACTGGAGACGGCGACTCCCCAAAAGACTCCAGACTATCGCTGGCAACATCCAGCTCTTGAAGCGATCAGCGGAAGATGCGCGGCGAGATGCAAAGCAGTGGGCGGCTGCGGGGGACGACGCCGTTTTGGATGATATCGACGCTATGGGGTATGATCTCCAAGATCCTACAGGCCCAGTAAAAGCATATCGCCCAGACCAGGTTGGCCAGCTTGGCCGATTGATTGAGACGGTACGAGGTGCTACAGCCCCTAACCAGGTGACCGCTGGTTCGGAGCATCTTTTGCAGATGCTAGATCAGCTCCGCGAAGCCCAAGCAGATATCACCGACTTTGCGGATGATATCGAGACTGTCGCTTCCGCAGAGAACCCAGAGCAGTACCAGCCAACCATGGTAGCGAGGAGCGAGCTCCCAACGCAACGTCAGCTTAGAGGAATTAAGAGCAAGCAGGATCAAGCTGACAAGGAAATTGTGAAAAGAATCCAAGGCTCTGATGGAGTTCAGATCACGCAGAACACAGCTGCCGACGCAGAAGCATCACTGAACCATACCTTCGCGGGCGCGGGAGAAGATATTATAGAAATGTCAGAAACAGACACCCGGAGCACTCAGAGACCCAGTGCCAGGGTCGCCTTTGGACCGCCGACAACATTCCTCCATGCCGGTCGGGAGATTGCAAGGAGGTTCACCTTGAACGAGCGGCAGGAAATCGCCTTCCTTTTAGTGTGTCGCCACCTCGATACCATCCCGGACGAAGATAAGAGGGATGATTTTGATAGCAGTAATGTCGAGAACAATGATAACGCACAACTATGCGAGTTCCTGGGTGGGGAGGGCGGCACCGGGAAGTCCAGGGTCATCGAGGCGTTGGCGGAATTGTTCGCCAGCAAAGACGTACCGCACAGGCTGCTTATGACGGCGACATCGGGGGCCGCAGCAGCGCGGATCCACGGCGTGACTGTTCACTCCGCCTGTGGGATGCAACCCAACGTATCCGGCGGCAATGCCGACGATGGCAGCACGGTAACCTACGTGGACGGTGATGCTCGAAGAAGATGGAGAGAAAAGTGGCTGCTCATCATTGACGAGGTGAGCATGCTTGGCCTCCAGACGCTCTCCGACATCAACAAGCGACTTTGCGCCTCCCGGGGATCGAATCAAGATTTTGGCGGCATCCCAGTGGTACTACTATCAGGAGATTTTCACCAGTTCCGCCCAGTGCAAAACAAGTCGCTATTGACGCCATGGTCCGCCCTCAGGATTGCGGACGAAATGAGGGCGCACGCACTCTGGGCTCGATTTACCACCGTCGTTATGCTCACCGAACAGGTTCGCGCAGCAGGGGACCTGGAGTTGCAGCGACTGCTGACTCGGATCCGAAAGGGAGAGCAAGACGAGTCCGACATGGAGCTCCTTAACAGCCGGTGCCTCAGGGAAGGACAAACCATACCATGGAGCAGGGGCATCACAGTAGTTACACCGCTCAATAGCACCAGGTGGTGCCTGAACATGGATGCCGTTTTGGCCTTCCAGAGGAGCGAACAGAAGCCAGTCCGGATATTTCTATCCCAGCACCGTTGGGGCAAACCCAATACATTGCCGGTAACGGAGGAAGAAGCTACGCTTATGGCCAGCGTCGGGGATGACAGCAAGATCTGTGTGCCGGCCACATTCATGTTCGTGCCTGGTATGCCGGTGGTGGTGACGATGAATATAAACCCAGGCCTCAAGCTCGTGAATGGCGCCAAGTACACAGCGCTAGAAGTTATACCAGACACCAGAAGATTCCCAGGCTATCAACTCGCCCCGAACATCATCCTCCACTTTGGACCACCTGCCGGCATCATCCTGTCGTCCGAGTCAACCAAGAAGTTCGAATTTGATCAAATGCCACCAGGCACAATCCTGCTTACTCCAACGAGTGCCCAAATACCAATCGAAAAGAAGAAGAGGGTCAAGAAGAGGCCTTGGCAGAGGCATAATGTGAGCCGCCGAGGACTTCCCTGCACTGCGGCATTCGCATGCACCGATTACAAAATCCAAGGCGAAACCCTCCTCCAGATTGCGCTGGAGCTGCGAGGAACCGGGACAAAGCTGAATACCAAGACTGGACAACTCGAGCCACGAAAGTGCGATCCATATAGCCTGTATGTGCAGCTATCGCGGTGCAAATCGCTGGATGGTAT
The DNA here is from genome assembly GCA_027569015.1 of Ascodesmis sphaerospora. Classification (NCBI taxonomy): domain Eukaryota; kingdom Fungi; phylum Ascomycota; class Pezizomycetes; order Pezizales; family Ascodesmidaceae; genus Ascodesmis; species Ascodesmis sphaerospora. The sequence continues at coordinate 53,271 of JAPPUR010000045.1, read as the reverse complement.
GATGTTGCTGTCAAAGGCGCGTGTGGAGGATATAGTCGGGAATAAAATACCACAGGAAATGTTTGATGGCGAGGCTAGGCTGGAACAATTGTGCGGGAGAACAGTAAACGAGGCCCGGTTATCATTATTGCACCCATCCGCACAATACCAGCAATAATATATAGTTTATAATTTAGATAGCAAATCCAAGGAACAGTCAGGTACGTATTGATAGATGATGGGTGTTTTGTTCCGCTTCCATTGCCCTCGTCGTTCTGGCACTTTTACGCAGGGGACGATGATGTTCCCCGCTCGGAACGTCCGGTTCGCGTTCTATGACGATGATGACGTCTGAAGCGGGGTTCGCAGCACCAGACATCCGCCATAAACTAAAAATCTCCGCCAAGTGGCTACCCGTTGTTGGCCCCACAGGGTCGACCAACGGGTACCAGGTATTCCAAAAGGTATAAAGGAGATCAATAATGAGATTTCGAGAAAAATCAATCCACTGTTTCCTCTATATATATTATATATTAAAAATTCGATCTAATATAATAGATTTCACCTAGTTCAAGCAGAAGCAGGAATCTCACGAAATGCAAACGACAAGAGCAACGTCATTATTATAAATTAGAAGCTCACGTGAATCTCACGTGAATCTTAACAGAAAAATCCCAGCCAATGAAGACTTCTCTACATTTGATCTCGGGGGAGGGTGAATTCGAAGCTCATCCACATGTGCCAATGAGAGTGGGAGGATTGGACCAATTAGGAGGTGCAGTTGCGCTTCCGAATCGGGTAATTTTGCGGGGGGGGGGCCAAATTTTGGGGTTGGAAATCCCAGAGCTTAAGAAGACCTTTCGTACCGAAAGGCACTTTCGTTCCTCAAGGCAGAGTCAGCCTTCGGCTGAACTAGTACTTAAAGATACTTAGCTGAAAAGCTACTTATAGGGTATATAGGCACCAATAGCTAAATTTTAGTGACCATGCCCCCTAAGCCCTTAGTGTTATTAGTGGCATAGATATAGTAGTAGTAGTAGTATTTTTATTACGCCCGGGAGAACGGATCTCATAGGGCCAGTGGCTACGCTAAGCTGTCTTCGCTTCTCCGCTATTCCTCCAGACCACCCAAAGGCATAGATATAGAGTACTTTGTGCGTTAGAGAGATAAGAAAAGTACCGCTATGTACTTGATATGCTGACTCATCAGCTCGTTATCTTTATCTAGGTCAGAACTTTTTGGGCCTGCCTCCGTACAGAGGATGTAATCAAAGCTGCGGGGTCGCTGCGGACCAGCAAAGCAGATATCTATCTAGTCCTACAGACATCGGCCGCCACCATGACGGCCGAACTGGACAGCACCAACACTCAATTGTCCTCTTCCATCTCTTCCTCGTCCTCCTCGTCCTCCTCGTCCGGTTTATTGAGCTGCTGCGCATCGAGTTAGTAGTGGAAATGTATCTGACGACTTGATCACGCTCACAATCCAGAGCCGAGCAGCCTCAGCGATGGACAATATCCCCCCTTTGTCACAGCGGATGAAGTCGCTAGACCCATTTAAGCACGAGGTTGCTACGCTAGTCCGCTGCTGACCAGAAGCGGGATTACTGCGGTAGTCCTCTGCTGCCTCACTGTCCCGCTCCTCATTCCGAGTTTGGGGGGACCCTAAGATGAAGACCGTACACAATGGTCATGGCCAGGACGTAGAGTCGAGACTTTGAACCCCAAATTTCAACCCGGTACTATCATATAGCGAAAAACATCAGGCCCTCAAAGTCGTTGCCATATATGTATGTTTTTTTTTTCTTTATGGGCGTCGACCTTTACACATTTCCAGCCCCATGCAGGGTAGGGACTGGGTGACGGCTTTCCTTGTTTCTGGAACAGGCGCGCTTTCGATCAGGACAATGGCAAAACTAAAGTTGTTTGGTGAACTGGTTTTGAAAGAATCAATTCAGCTTGTCGGGACCAAGTTCTAGATATCGCGTTTTGCGCATCAATATGATGGCAAATGGTTTGCAAACCGACTACCATTATGGACCTGATGCTGCGAACTGTCAGTTGGACTGGCAGAAGGCCACCGCGCGGGCCCGCTGCTAGTCCGCGGTACATATCTCATGCTCACACGAAGTACTCGGATGACTAAGGAGCAGAGCGCCTAAGCCCAAAAGGAATTGACACAGGGTTTTGCAACAGTGACCCCTATCGCCCACCGTACCCGGGGAGCTGTCGAAACGCTTTTATTTTCTCGATCTCATCATTTATTTTTATTTTTATATCTTTTGGAATACCTTGTAGCCGCTTGGCGGAGATTCTGGTCTTTGGTGGATGTCTGGTGCTGTGAACCCCGCTTCAGACGTCATCATCGTCATGGAAGGCGAATCGGGTGTTCCGGGAGGGGAACATCATCGGCCCCAGCGCAAAAGAGCCAGAACGACGAGGGCAATGGAATCGGCGCAGCAAGATTGTGAAATGGAATGGGAGGAGGAGGAGAGCAGTGAGAGGGTGCCGAGGAACAATCGAACCAAGAAAAGGACCACATCTAAGGCGGCCGACAGTATGACCGAGGCGATCCAGGGCCTGAAACAACTCCTGGAACAAGACTTTCATAAGAGAATCGAAATCATGAAAGCAGAGTTCCAGCTTGAGTTTACAAAGCTTAGCGACCGAATGGCTGGGGAAGTCGCTAGGACGACAGCCCAGATGGCACAAGAACTATCGCAGGCGCGAGAGGAGCTTACTCAGGCTCGCAGCGAGCTGGAGCACACCCGGCTACAGCTAGACGCAATGACTGGGGCTCAAGGAGCGCCATCGGCTGGCCGTTCATATGCAGATGTTGCCAGAGTCACACCGCCTATTAGCATCACCACCCGAACCTCCTCTACAGTTCGATCGGCGACCCCGGAACCTGTATTCTGCACAGTAGATACGTCTAGGGTGCCAGAAGAACACACCGGAGAAGCTACACCAGCAGCGCTACGCAAGACCATCGAGCAGGAAATGCGAGCGTCCGGCGACCAGCCTAGTTGGCGTTGCGTTGCAGTGACTAGAGATGGAAGAAATGCCAACCGTCTTAGGGTTATAAGCAGGAACGAGGAGGAACTGAAGAGGATCAAGGATATCATTGAGGCCAAGAAAACACCGGGCACGAGAGTCCTCCGAGACCAACTGTACCCAGTCAAAGTGGACAATGTTAACCGCACAGCCGTTCTTGACCAGGACGGCAAGGTCCTTCTCGGAGCGATGGAGGCTCTAGGCCAGGAGAACGAAGTGCAGATTGCCAAGATGGCCTGGCTGAGTCGCAAGGACGGCGTGAAAGCATACGGATCCATGGTGGTATACCTTACTAAAAACAGTGATGCTAGGAGACTCTTACAGGAACGGTACTTCCTCGTAGCGGATGAGTCGGCTTATACCAACGTGTTCGAGCGGAGAACCGGACCGGTACAATGCTACAACTGCCAGGAGCTCGGCCACAAGGCCTTTTCATGCAGCAAGTGTCGGGTATGTGCAAGGTGCGCTGCCCAAGGCCATCATCATAGCGCGTGCCAGACGCAGGTACCCAAGTGTGTGCCTTGTGGCGGACCGCATGAGTCGTTCAGCAGAAGTTGCCCGAAACTCTATCCTACCCAGCATGAGTAGGATGTTCCAGCTACTCCGAGACTCTGCAGTTACCGGTATAGCGATCCAAGAACCACAGGCACGGAAAATGGACGGTAAACTACTCACGGTCCTCGTGGGACGACGGAGCGATGTGTAAGGCGTTCCGCATCCTACAGCTCAATGTACGAAAGCGAGAACCGGTCCAACAAAGTTTGATGAACGACGCAGACCTCAAGGACTACGGAGTGCTGGCGGTCTCCGAACCCTACGCAAAAAAGATCGACGGCAAGGTGGTAACGAGCCCTGCGGGGCATAGCAACTGGACGAGGATAATACCGACGCACATGCACGATGCGCCCTGGCCGATCCGAAGCATGCTTTGGGTGCGAAGCGACATCGAGGTGGAGCAGGTGCCGATACCATCGGCAGATCTCACGGCAGCGGTGCTTCGACTGCCAGAGAGAGACATCCTGATGGTGTCAGTGTACGTGAAGGGGAAGGATACAGAGGCGCTAGCATCTGTAGTCAGAGTTCTGCATGGCCTGATCCAGCGATTCCGTAATGGCACCGGTACGCGTACGGATGTGGTGCTGGCTGGAGACTTCAACCGCCATGACCTACTCTGGACCGGAGACGAGGTGTCGGCAAGAAGACAAGGCGAAGCCGAGCCGATCATCGACCTGATGAACGAGCACGGCCTCTGCAGCCTCCTTCCGAGGGGCACAAAGACGTGGCAAGGCCCAGACAAAGAGAGCACCATCGACTTGGTGCTCGCAACGTCGGAACTGGCAGACGAGATGGTGACGTGCGCCGCCCATCCGACCGATCACGGGTCAGACCATAGAGCGATCCAGACGATATTTGACATTGCGATGCCCGAGAGAATCACGACGCACAGACTGTTGTTCAAGAATGCTCCTTGGACTCTTATAGGGGCTAGAGTGGAAGATAACCTCCGGCCGCTCCCCTGGGCTGTCGACGTGCAGACGCAGACGGACCAGCTGATGCGGGTCACCCTAGAGGCAATCCACGAGCTGACGCCTCGAGCACAACCTCCACCGTACGCGAAACGCTGGTGGACAAAGGACCTAACACGACTGCGGCGGGCATACACGTTCTGGCGGAACCAAGCGAGGGCACAACGGCGAGCAGGCCAATCGCGACCAGACCTGGAACGACGCGCCAAGGAAGCAGCCAAGGAGTACCACGACGCCATACGGAACCAGAAGAAAGCACATTGGGACGACTTCCTGGCCGACGACGTCAATATCTGGAAGGCAACCAAATATCTGGAACCTAGTAAGTACATAATGGGCGACAAGGTGCCACCCTTAAAGAGGGGAGATGGATCTATGACCAAAGACAAGGCAGAACAAACTGAGGAGTTGCTCAGCACTTTCTTTCCCCCCTTGCCAGCGAAAATCGAAGATGAAGGTGAGCGGCCACAGCGGAAAGCGGTGCCCATGCCGGGCTTGACCCTGGAAGAAATCGAGGAAAAGGTCATGGCAGCAAAACCGTGGAAAGCACCCGGCGACGATGGCCTCCCGGCGATGGTGTGGAGACGACTCTGGCCGGTGGTAAAGTACCGGGTGTTGGCTCTCTTCGATGCGTCGATCAGAGACGGCATAGTGCCTCGCCAATGGAGAAGTGCGAAAATCATTCCGCTGAAGAAGCAGGACAAGGGAGACTACACGGTAGCGAAGGCGTGGCGACCGATATCGCTTTTGTCAACACTTGGTAAAATTATGGAAGCGGTCGTCGCTGAGCGCATTTCCTACGCGGTAGAGACTTACGGGCTCCTGCCCGCAAACCACTTCGGAGCGAGGAAGCGACGGTCGGCCGAGCAAGCGCTCCTGCTCCTGCAGGAACAAATCTACAAGGCATGGAGAGCTCGCAAAGTGCTGAGCCTGATCAGTTTCGACGTCAAGGGCGCCTACAACGGAGTGTGCAAAGAGCGGCTACTCGAGAGGATGAAGGCGAGAGGGATACCAGACAGACTGGTCAGGTGGATGGACGCCTTCTGCTCCGGACGAACGGCCTCGGTGGTGGTGAACGGACACACGTCTGAGCAGCGGGAGCTACCCCAAGCAGGTCTCCCTCAGGGATCGCCGCTGTCACCGGTCTCGTTCCTCTTCTTCAACGCAGATTTGGTGCAGAGAAGGATTAAGGCGGAAGGTGGCTCAATTGCATTCGTGGACGACTACTCGGCCTGGGTGACCGGCCCGACTGCGGAGGCGAACCGGGCAGGTATTCAGTCGATCATTAACGAAGCGCTCGAGTGGGAGAGACGCAGCGGCGCAACGTTTGAAGCGGACAAGACGACAGTCATCCACTTCACGCGTGTCTCCGCGCGCAACAGTGACCTGCCGTTTTTGATCAAGGGGAATGAAGTCAAGCCTAAAAGCAGTGCAAAAATTCTGGGAGTGGTCATGGACGTGGGCCTGCGGTACCAGGAGCACATGGCTAGAGCCGCCGCCAAGGGACTCACCGCCGCCATGTGCCTCAGAAGGTTGAAGATGCTATCACCGAGGGTGGCGAGACAGCTATTCGTAGCGACAGTCGCGCCGGCAATGGACTATGCCTCCAATGTCTGGACGCACGCTCGCCGCGCAAGAGAAGCTGCCTGGCTGAACAAAGCCCAGTTAGTGGGAGCGCAGGCAATTACAGGAGCGTTCCGTACTGTCGCAACGGCGGTGGCCGAGGCTGAAGCCAGTATCCAGACGGTAGAGGAACGACACAGCCAAGCCGCAACGAGACTCTGCATCAACCTTCGGACCCTTCCGAAGACACACCCGCTGGCAGCTTTGAAGAACAAGGCAAGCAGGCGATTCATATCACCAATGCAGAAGATGATCTCGGCTGTGGAAAGGGTCCACATGGATCGAATGGAGGTTATCCATGAGTATGCGTTGCCGCCATGGACCAGCCGCATCCCAGTGGTAGGCGAGGACGACCTAGCGAAGGCGGCCAAGGCACCAAACGACGTCGAGGGCATCATCATAGCAACGTCTAGCTCGCAGAAGGGCGGTATAGTGGGAATGGGAGGCGTCGTGTGCGACGCGACTCGCAACGGCGCAGGCGAGGTAGTTGCCAGCTATTCCGTCACTCTGGGGCCCGGAGACGAGCAGAATCCGTATACAGCGGAGCTAGCAGCAATAGCGATGGCGCTGGAGTGCACGCCGCCCAGGCTTCCTTTTCGGGACGTAACGGTCATGACGAGCAACCGCTCGGCCGTGGAAGTGATCAGGAGGCCTCGGCAGCAATCCGGTCAATGCACTATCCGTCAGATATACGACCGCACCAAGTGCCTTCGGAAAAGAGGCTGTTCTGTTAGAGTCATGTGGGTGCCGGCTAAGGCCGAAGGTTTTGCATTGGGACCGATGGCCAAGGCAGCAGCGCAGAGAGCTACCAAAGCAGAGTGCATGGTAGAGACACCGTCGTACCAAGCAAGGTCTACAACACTTCGACTGGCGCTCCTCCAACAACGGCAGTGTGGGCGACTTCCGGAGGGGGTTGGACAGTACTCAAAGCGCATCGACAAGGCGCTGCCGGGCAAGCACACCCGTGCACTATACGACTCGCTAAAAAGAAAAGAATCGGACGTGATAGCCCAGCTTCGGACCGGGATGGCGCGACTGAACAGTTATCTTCACAGGATAGGGGCAGCGGAATCGGACATATGCGACTGTGGACAAGCAGCAGAGACGATGGAGCACTTCCTCTTCCGATGCAAAAAGTGGGAAATGCAACGGGAAGTCATGTTTAAATGCTCACGAACAAAGATTGGGAATTTATCGTTCTTCTTGGGAGGAAAAGCTGCGTCAGATAACGAAAAGTGGAAGCCAAACATGCAGGCCGTGCGTGCGGCAATCAAATTTGCTATCGCGACAAACAGGCTCGACGCGGACCAGCGGCCTTCGGCAAACTAACCTCTAGCGTGCGACTATACTAACAAAAAGCAGCCTCGATTTTGGCAGACCGTGCTTCAGCTGCCGAGGATAGGATGCTGAACACTTGCAGAATTTGGCCTTCAAGCAGGCCTGTCATGGAACAAGCAGCGACGAGGTTGAGCAGCAAGCGATGAGACGACGATCCGTGGGGCTTGGGGTGTCAGGTACCAAATGTACTGAGATGTGAACTAGATTGTGCCAAGGCCCTATAGGGACTTCCCTCCGGGCGAAATAAAATCCATCCAACCGTACCCGGGCAAGGGTCCGTGACAAATTTTGCTGGGCTGACGACCCCTGTAACGCGGTGCGTTGTAGAACACGCTTTACTTTCAATCGGAACATATGTATGTATGTATGTATGTATGTATGTATATTTTTCGTCCGGGAGGCCGTGAGGCCTCAGAAGTCTCCTAAGGGAGCACAGGACGTGCTGAGCTACGGGAGTCTATCTATGATCTAACCATATAGTGTCCCCTATCCAGCATATAATCGGCACAAATGGCGCTGTATATCGAGCCTGTTACCCGTCAGCGGGCGGTCCAGGCACGGCTAGTGAATAGTAGCCGCGAGGCGGCTCATGACTAGGATAGTCATGGTGGAGGGCCGTGGTTGAGGATGGCCGCAGCCAGACGGAGAACGTTACGGCTCCCTGCCTGGCCGAGCCTGTGCAATAGAAAGAGGTAGCAAAAGAAGAGAAGAGAGAATAAAGGAGGGAGCGGACGCAGCTGCGTCTCGGGGCGGTCCCGTCTAGTAGCGAGGGCAGATCCTATCAAAGAAGGCGCTTATCTTGGCCAGTTTGACGAACTTGTCAAAGTCTTTTCCCAAAGCTAGATTCACTGCCGTATTCGGCGAGGGAGCGAGCCTCGCTCGCTTCCGTGGCGGTACCTTTCTGCAGTAGAAGATATGGTCAGGTGTTTTGCGTCGATTGCATGAGCAGAGTACTCGTGCTTCAGTGTGATTGAACCTCTCGTGATATGCGGCAAAATCCCCGTGAAGGGACCTTGCAGCGAGTAAGTGGTGCAAGACTGTACGCGGGAGCGAGAGCTCCGGCGGGCAAGCCACTGTCGCCTTGAGATTGAATCTCTTGTACTGCTCAGGGGAGGCGGAGGGCCACCAGGTTCTGAATGCGTCTTTTGGTTTCTGCCTCGCGATTCTTCGCAGGTAGGCCAGCGTGGGTCGCGCGCCCTCGGGCTCGGGCAGCGAGGATGCTGCTTTTGCTAGTTTATCGGCTTGTTCGTTACCGGGGATTTTGGTGTGACCGGGTACCCAGCGCACTTGAGTGGCCCCGTGCGATGCTACTAGGGACTGGAACTCGAGAAAGACTTCCTGGGAGGAGTCTGATGGTGTGCCCCGCAGGCATGTAGCGGCAGCGAGGTTGTCTAGGCAGATGAAGATGTCTCGGGTTGCTGATTCCTGCAGGTGTAGGGCGGCTTTCAAGCCTTCCAATGCCCCTGTGGCTTCGGCATCAAAGACCTCAGCCGGTCCGAGTCGTCCTGATCCATCAAGGATCGGGAGGCTATTTTGGTGGATAGTATAGCCATAGCTGGCGGCTCCATCCGAGGATAGAGAGCCATCTGAGTATACGACCAGGGTGAGCGGGTCGAGCGTCTGGGCCCAATGAAGGAAGGCTCCAGCTGTCTCTTCTTTCGATGCTATCTGCAGCGGCGTCATTTGCTCATCGCTAAAGCGTTTCTGGATGAGCTTCGGTCGTGTGCAGGGTGCGAGGAGCTCGTCGGTGCGTCGAAGACGTGTCCTGAAGCTGCTCTCTGGCGGTGCTTGGTATTTTCGCTTGATAAGGTCGTGGTAAGTAGGTTGGCGGGGTAGGCATGTTCGGCTCGCCAGGGGGTGAGCCACATCAAGCGACTTAAGTCGTGCTGAGAAGCGGAGCTGCCGTGCTTCAAGAAGCTGGGCGACTGGTGGTATCCCGCATTCTCGGTGGAGGGCGGCAATAGGTGTTGTCTTCCAGACAGGTAGGATAGCTCTCATGGATTGGTTCATGGCCTCGGTCATTCTCTGGATGAGATGCTGGTTGCTCGATGGTACGTCTTTGGATGGTTGGTTCCACCGCGGCCGGCTTGTGCCCGGGTACCACGCCTCGGCGCCGTGGAGCAGCACCGGCTCGACGCATGCTCTGACGGCGCTTCGCACGGCGCTCGGCAGCGGACCGTGTTTCGTGCTGGCGAGTCCTCGCAAGTGGTAGGCCACCGCCTTTGCTTTCGCCGCCCACTTTTCAACGTGGACTCGGAATGACAGTCTACTATCAAGCCAGATGCCCAGCCAGCGCAGGGCCGATTCGGGCTGTTTCGCGACGTCGCCGTGGCGTATCGCCGGGGAGGACCTGAGTTTGCTGCGAGAGAAGTGCATGACTTCGGTCTTTTCGGGGTCGAAGGAGACACCGTTTGCCGCACCCCAGCGGATCATTTCTTCGATAGACTCAGACGCCGCCGCGGCGGTCTCGTCAGCCGTGTCGCCTGTGTACAGGATGGCTGTGTCGTCTGCATAGCCGAAGCGGCCTTGGGGGTTGCCTAGACGGTAGATAGGCTCCGTGTAGAGCAGAAATAGGATCGGCGATACTGGCGACCCTTGAGGGAGGCCACACTGTAGAGGAGAGGAAGCGGTGACGGTGTCTTGGTACCTGACACGGGCAGATCGGCCGCCCATGAAAGATCCAGCCCATCTAGCCAGATGATCGGGCCAGCCTTGTTCGCGTAGGCGCAGAACCAGCCTGTTGCGCATGACGGTGTCGAACGCGCCTTGGATATCCATCGTGACCAATGTGGCCACCTTGTTGCGTGCGAATGCTTCTTCGATGTCGTGGATCAAGGCAGTTACCAGGTCCGTTGCAGACCTCTTCGGGAGTGCCCCGGCCTGTTGCGGGTGGAGGACTTGGTAGTGGGTGGCTGCCCATGCTAGCCGGCGTGCAATGAGTCGTTCTAGCCCTTTGCCGAGGCAGGAGAGCAGTGAGATGGGCCGCCACGCCCGCGGCTTCGTGAGGTCCCTTCGTCCCGGTTTCGCAATCATGACCACTTCTGCCTCCCTAAATGGTTCTGGATGGTGGCCTATAGTGAGGCATGCCTGAAATAGGCGGCGGACGTGCGTCCCGATGATATGCCACGCGGCCTCGAGAAGTTTAACCGTGATGTTGTCTGATCCTGGGGAGGTGTTTCCTGTGTGGAGGGTCGCATGCTGCGCCTCATCAAGGGAGATTTCCGGTGGGAATGGTATCGATCTAGGGGGGTGCACCTCGATCCAAGGGTCCTGGATGTCATCTTCTGCGGTTCGCCGTTCTAGGGTGGCTTGTCGGAGTGCGTTTGCCTTATCCATCTGGGTTTCGTAGACGACGTCGCCGACTTGTAGCGGTGGCGGTTGGAAGGCCCCTGGGGACTTTAGCCATCGCACTGCCTTGAAGACAGAGCTACTATCCGAGAAGCTATCGATGAGGTTCCGCCAGTAGAGTCTCTTCGCTCGGCGCACGACACGGTGGAGGTCTCGTTTGGCGAATTGGACTTCTTGGTTGAACCCGAGGGGGTAGAGTCTTCTTATTGCGCGGAACCCAGCTGCGGCGCTGGCGCATTCTTCGGTCCACCAGGGAGCAGTATGTGCCCCCTTCCGCGAAGGTCGGCCGGCCGCTCTCGCCGCCGATGTTAGGAGGTTCACGAGCTTCGAGGCAAGCTCGTCAAGCTCTGATGGGGTCGAGTCTGCGAGAGGGATTTGTGCGGCTCCGAGCTCTACGATTTCGACAAACCGTTTGAGCTCGTCATCTGTTGTCACGCGTATCCGGCCTGGTTGCATCGGGACCGGTTTTATATCGGGGAGGGTGAGCTTGAGTGTGAAGTGATCGGAGCTGGTCGCGAGATGGTCCTCAATTGCGGCTTCAGCTAGTGGTATATTGGCAAAGGCGAGGTCGATAGTATTTCCGTGTGGGTTTGTCGGGATGCCCGGGGTATTTAGCAGATTTAGGTCGTTCTCTGAGGCCCAAGAGGCGATATCTTGTCCTCGATTGGTAGCCTGTCCGGTCTGCCAGGTATGGTGTCTGGCGTTGAAATCGCCAGCGATGAGGCAGCGCTCCGGTACAGGCCATTGCAGCAGGTCATTCAGCGCGTCCTTCTCGTCGTTTTGGCGGTAGAAGTTGACTATGGTCATGTCGTTGACCCTAAGCCATAGAATATCTCGGGACTGAATGGGTCGGGTCTGGTCCGCTAGAAGCCTTGGGTCTCGTCGGACATAGGTCATGACTCGAGGCCGAGTGTCGTTATTGTTCCATGTGTCGACTGGCGCAAATGTGTCGTACGCCGGGTGTGTTTTAGTGATGCATTGCAAGCTTGTGGAGGCTGTCCATGGTTCTTGTAGGAGGACGATGTCATATCGTTCAGAATCGGCTAGTGCCAAGGCACAGTCGTGGGCCGGGGGGATTTTACCGACGTTAGCCTGGAAGATCCTAAGTGGGTGTCGATTGTTCTTTGGTGTCTGCAAGTATCTATTCCTGGTCATGAGGGCGGGTGATAAGAACTATGCGGCGCTTCCTCGGTGAGCCAGGTCTAGGATGCTCTGGTTCTTCCTCTGCTTCGGATGTTGTAGCCACCATGATGCATGAGGGCGCTCTGGATGCGGCTGGGCTAGATGCGTGGGTGTCTGGCCGTTCTTGCGATGTATTGATGTTGCGTTGCAGTTCGGGGGTGCGGTGCAGTGATTCTAGTCGCGGTTCAGGATTGCGCTGACGGTAAGTCTCAGCGCCTATTGCCCGGACATGTTCTCTTTGTTCCTTAGTTAGTCGACGAAAGACGCCGTGCACCTTCCTCGGCCGAGCTGGGCACTTGTGGAAGCCGGCCCGGTGGGGGCCTAAGCAGTTGGCGCATTGCTCTGCTGCAGCGCAGTCAGCCAGGGCGTGGCCCGTCTTTCCGCACCGTTGACAGTGAGGCCGTCTACGGCATATCCGGAAGGAATGGTAGTCCCAGCATGTTTCGCACTGCCTAGGGCGGTCGGTTTTGTCGAGAGGTCTGGCCGGGTGGCTGCCGAGGACGGACCAGTATTTCTTAGTAGGCTTCAGGAAAGACACAAGTAGGGTCTTAGTCAAAGGGTCTTCTGAGGTCTGTCGCGCGGGGCGCACGTCCACGGGCTTGAGCCCTGTCTGGATTTCTATCTCATCATTGACAATGCTGTCAACATCAACCTCATTGCCATGAAAGTCAGTTAGTCTTCGGGGAAGGTCTGAGATCACATAGGTAAACCATGTTTTGTTAGTCTCTATAGTCGTAGCCCCTAGGTCCGCCGCCCATTCGGCCTGCTTCTCCACAAGGTAGTCGCGGGTCTCAGGGTCGGCAGTCAGGACGGCCCATCCCGATCTGACGGGAAATACCTGCCGGATCTTGTTTGAGATGGCGCCGAGTTTTCCGCAGATGTGGGTCCGGATCGCGTAGCAGTTCTGGGCCCGAGCCGGGGCTCTAGCTTCTAGGCGGATGAAGACCCGGAGGTCCTCTCGGGGTGGGGCGATGGTCGCCGGTTGCTCCTGGCGACGCGGGGCGTCGAATTGTTGTCGATGTGGTTGTTGCCGTTGGCGTTGGGGGGGTAGATGGCCGGGATCAGCCGCAGGAGGTGAGGCAGCGACGCTGCTGTACGTGGGCTTAGGGGTTGGTCCAGCACCGGAGAGCTCGCGGCTCCAGGAGTCTAGAAAGCTGTTGGCGAACTGTTGGGCAAATTGTCGTTCAGGTCCAGTGGTAAATTGCTGCGCAGCTTCTTCGAACTTGGCGCAGAAGGCCTGGAAGACCGTTAGTTTGGCGTTATACTCCTCCACGCGTTCGTGTGCGAGCCTATTGGCTGATTCGACAATAGAGACCGGTTGTTGTCTAGGAGGTGATGAGGGGTGGTCAGGGCGAGCTCCTTCCGTAGCTGCAGCAGCGGTGGTGGTGGTGGTGGTGGTGGCATTGAGTGGCGAGGACGGCGTTTGAGCCATGCGCCCGGGATCGGGTGAGACACCAATTGGGCCGTTCACGATCGCGGGGCTGTTCTGCAAGAGAGCTGCACGGGCTCCTCGGTTCAGGTTGGCGGGGGTGTGGATACCCAGGTCAAAGGGATCCGGAGCAGCGGGCGGGTTCGTCGTAGACGATGCCATCGCCGCCGCGTGCGGCTGCGCAACGCGCAGGTTGGGACGTTTGGTGTGCGATTGTTAAGGATTAAGGTGTAGATAAGGCTACTTTCTTAACACTTGCATGCCAAGAAAGTGTGATTACAAGGGAAGGGGTTCAATCGGAACATATATATGATCCGGCAGCTCTAGGGTAATAGCTATCCAACTATGGAATTGCAAGGTTGCCTAAGGGATATCAGATATATCAGATGTATAGAGGCTAGTATCTGAATTGTTTGATCTGATGAAAATCCATATCTGATTTGATTTGATTGATCTGATTGATATATCTGATTGTTAATCTGATCTGACAGCAGCGCTGCCTCCGTCAGTACGGCCACGGGGCCACAGGCACAGCCCGCCGCAACTGTGGTATCTATGCCCCCTTCGCGAAGCTCAAAGATGATGATTCTGCCGGCCGGAGACTTCTTCAGTTCAATGAGCTCAAAAGCGCTCCAACAGTTGATAATAAGGTAGCAAGCCAAGTCAAATTTACCTATAGAAACCCTACTAATTTGACTTACACTTCCCTAGGTCAACCAAATCGCGTGGAAGGATAACACCCTCGTGCCCTTCTTATCCACTGTGTTCAGAGGCGACGAGCTTGTCATACGGAAGAGGAAGAGGCCAAATACAGATCAAGCCCGCGCACGGCCAATACAGCGTTTTTTTGGTGACGAAGCCGTCAAGACCATTGCGATCCCTTCTATCGCCGCTACCTATAACGACGAGATGAATCATGTGGACCGTGGCGACCAACTGAGGGCATCACGGGGCTATAGTCACTCAATTCGTCGCGGCCCTTGGCAGGCTATAGCTTGGACCTTCCTTCTTGACACAGCCCTCATCAACAGCTATCTTCTTCAGCTTCATGGGCAGCCAAAGTGGAATAAAATACGGTCTCAAAGTGACTGGCGAGGCCGCCTTATAGATGACCTTATTGCGGCTTATTGGACTGGTCATTCCAGGAAGCGATATCGAGCTGGCGACGAAAATACGCCTATGGAGCTGCATGAACGCGTCAAAAGAGGGAAAAACAGCCCTTGCCTTGCTTGTCAAGGCCTCCGCTGCCGTCAAATTAGGTCACGAAGCAAGAGGAAGCCGTTAACCGGCATCAACACCAATACGAGGAAAAAGGGGCCAAAAAAAACAAGGTACGGCTGCCGGCAGTGTGATGTTGCCCTTTGTAACCAGCAGGATTGTTGGGACTTCTATCACCATATAAAATAGGAGGCAATTGAAGTACCTCTAATTTGCGGCATTTTAATTGGATCAGACCCCTGCTCGTGACCTGGTTGTAGCCTTAACGCACTCAAGGAGATAGCGGGTTATTGCTGACTAAGGCCTAGGCGTGCAGTGTATGGGGCGGTATATGTATGGGATCCCGGTATTCATTGGACCAAACAGCAAGCGGGGGTTGAAAGCAACCATGCAGCACTGCCCCAGCCAGAGCCTCGTCAGGCAGAATTCCCAAAAGCCTACCTAGACTGGACACTTTCTTTTGCTTGTTCCTCGTGCATTCTCTTCCCTGAAGATATCGCATCATTGTGTTCATTGTTATAGTTGAAGCCCGGCCTTTGATGGGATAACTGAGCCAGAAGACCGAAGATATCGCATCGTCTCGCCCGTTGTCCTTCGAGTTTCAGAATGCGGCATTCGCGACCTGAGGGTCGAGGAGATTTCGAGGTCGCGATTATTTGCGCTCTGCCGCTGGAATATGACGCAGTCACCCTCCTCATCGACGAGCTCTGGGACGAGAACGGGGATGTCTATGGCCGAGCTACAGGCGACAAGAATACCTACACGACTGGGCGGATAGGGAATCACAATGTTGTTGTCGCCCTACTGCCTGGTATGGGCAAGGTGCACGCAGCTGTCGCCGTGGCTGGTCTTCGTTCGAGCTACACTAACATCAAACTCGCACTTGTGACGGGCATCTGCGGTGGAGTACCCAGATCCGGCACCATAAGAGAGGTTTTGTTGGGCGACGTCATCATCAGTGACACGATTCTTCAGTACGATCTTGGCCGCCAGTATCCAAATGGCTTCACAACCAAAACGAAAACTCAAGATAGCTTCGGCCGGCCTAATGCAGACATTCGAGGCTTGCTCGCCGTGCTGCGGACCGAGATGGGCTTACGGCGCCTACAGCAGCGGACCTCACTCTTCCTACAGGCGATTCACAATAAGGCGGCTACGATGAGCCGCCCAGGCCTTTACGACTACCCAGGCACTCGTGCTGACAAGCTCTTCCACCCCGATTACGTTCACAAGCACTATGGGCTTTGCAACTGCGTCTGTAGCCGGTGGGAGGACCCGATTGATCCGGTCTGCGAGGATGCCGCGACCTCGCTCTGCGCCGAGACTGGTTGCTCAGAGGACCACCTGTTGCCAAGGAGGCGACTGCAAATGCGGCAAACACTCGAAGCACAAGGTATCGGCGCTAACGTTCAGGAGCCACTCGTCTTTCTGGGCCGTGTAGCCTCGGGAGACACTGTAATGAAGTCAGCCACGGACAGAGATCGGATCGCCGAAGCCCACAAGGTCATGGCCTTCGAGATGGAAGGCTCCGGTGTTTGGGATGAACTGCCTAGCCTTGTCATCAAGGGTGTCTGTGATTACGCAGACAGCCACAAGGACAAACGCTGGCAAAGATTCGCAGCTGCCACAGCGGCTGCCACGACGAGGGCAGTTTTGGAAAGATACATCCAGACAGACAGGATGATTCAGACGGAGCCTAGAAACGACTTACCCACAACGAGTCTACCGCCGGGTCCTAATATGTCTCTTGATGATCATTGTAAGTTGCTGCCAATGGATCTGACGAAGTTGCGCCTCACATATCTTGCCAGGGCAGACAACGCTAGTTCAAGCGGCTTTGAGGTACCTACCCGAAGAACTGCGCCGTATCTTAGTTGACGCGACTTTCTCAAAACCTTTGGACACAAACTGGGTCCGACCAATTGTCCAGTGGGTCAAGACGAGACCCGATACACCAAGTTGGCTTTCCCACACGACCCCATACGAGCGCTTTGTCTCAGGTGCCGAGAGGATGATCCGGTACCAGGTTGAGAATTCGGACGATCAGTCTAGGGAAGCGATGCAGACTGAGTATGAGGGCATTCCACTCTCTCTCCTTGGAGATCTGGAGAAATATGACGAGAAGAAGAGACAAGAGCAAACGCTTAGAGAGCGGTCAGGAGCCAGGAAACGACGGAAGAGGAGGGGGAAAGGCAAGAAACGAGTAAGACCTCCCGCCTCGGTCCTTGAAGATCCGGAAGCTTCTCGGGCTGGATACTTTGGCGGCAAAATCGTCCAAGAGAGCAAGAAATCCAGGGAGAGGCTCTATCTCTTCTATCTTGCTCCTAAGGATGCTCAATCTGCCGACGACTCAGAATTGCCGCCTTTCCAATCCATGCTCTGGTCTCTGGTCGCCCAAGTCTTAGTGTGGCGGTCAAGACTCATGGGCGTCTTTCTGGGCTGGCTGGGTGCCATCAAACCAGAGCTTGACCACTTGGAGACTGTGCCAACAACTGATCGGCTCAAGATGTTCTTTCGATGCCTTCTCCAATGTCTTGGGGTCCCCGTTGTCATCACGGTGTGTCACATGGAAAGGATATCCGACGTGTATGATCCCCACTCGGTTCAGTTCCTCGCCGACCTGGGCAGCAGCCAGTCAGATATTGGTATAGCAGTTCATCTAATCCTCAGTACATCGGAAAACGTCCCGATGCCTTCGGAGATCCAAAGATTCGAATCTCTAAGCAGAAATACCGAGCGCAATGGTATGCTTCCTTGTTACTTCCTTCTTCATCTCCCCCCGTCATCGTCTTTGGACAGCAATCAACTCACTGCAATTGCTATCTAGCGTGTCTCAACGACTTCAGATTTGAGGGACAGTACCTTCGGCGTGATGAAGTCGGTGCTGCAGATGAAGGGACGAACACCTGGATATGGAATCATCCCTCATTCATGAGTTGGGCAGCCCGACCATCCGGCATCCTTTGGATAGAAGGGAAAGCCGGGAGTGGGAAATCAGTGCTGGCAAAAACCATCCGGCTCCAACTCGTCACAGAACGGGGGACTAATCGGAGAGCTGCTCCCCTACCCCAAGTCAGCGATTGGTTCTACAGTTCCCGACACGGCGATCTGGCAAGGTCGCACATGTCCTTCATGCGGTCTATCTTGGCCCAGCTTCTCGAACAAAACCAGGACGCTTTCTCTTCATACGCGCCCTTGTATAGAGACAAGAAGAAAGAGAATAGTGCCTGGAAAATGGAGGACTATGAACAAATTCTCAGGTCGTTAGCCGCTCAAGGATTGCCCGCCACTTTCATCGTCGATGCACTGGATGAGTCTGAGGTGGGAACTGACGAGTTTTTCGACTTGAGGCAGCATGTCGTTGAACTTCTCACTGGACTGGTCGATACGCCTAGCTCCCGGTTTCGAATAATTGTTCTTAGTCGCTACACCCCGGACATCGATCGATGCTTTCGCCGCTGGCCCAAGCACGGAGGGAAGTTTGCACACATTTCTCTGGAGCAGGAAAATGCTGGGGATATTGCTTGCCTAGTCGACCATGGCTTGGCGGCCTTGAAGAGCGCAATGGACGACTTTGACTCAGAGTCTGACAGTGAGATAGAAGATCTAGAGCCAGGCTACTTGTCTCACAGAATACCAATGAGCCAAGAATCTAGCGACGAGATCTTCAGCAGAATGCGCAACTTCCTCAGCACAAACGCGCAGGGAGTGATGCTTTGGGTGAAACTCGTTACTCAGGCACTGATCAGAAGAGTTCGGGGCGGTTGGTACAACGCGAAGCAGCTCGAGGCCGAGTTGAGGGTCCTGCCTCGCGACTTGAGCCACTTTTATAAGCTAATCATGGAGGACTTGGAAGCCAAGTACCCGGGACAGCTGGATCAGACAAGGAATGCACTGATGTGGGTTGTAGGGGCTGCTGCCATACGTCCACTCGCACTCGATGAGATGTTCGAGGCTCTATGCATTCCGGCGCAACTCACGGCCGAACTCGACTGTGCTGAAGATCCTTTGACTCGCGGAGAATCTAGTATTCAGGCAGGGACGTGGACGGGATTTTACCGACAATTACGAGTCAGGTGAGATAACGAATAATGATAGCTGCTTCTCATGACTTCATCTGCAATGCTAACCCTCAACTAGGTGTGGGCCATTCCTCGAAATCATCGTCCCCCAAGTCCAGCCAGCATCGGGCACTCGAGAAAACATCAAAATAAGCCCACGCCACAACATTCAACTACTGCATCGTACCGTGAAGGAATTTCTGCACAATCCGAGAGAATCAGGTGCGCTGTCTTTCTCCGAGGCAGAAGCCAATCTCTTCGTTCGGGAGTCTCTCAGGCGATATTTGAGCGTGGTTCTGCCGGTCCATCCTCGCAGATATTGTCCTGTTCCGGCGAACGGAAACGGCACTTTGGAGACAACAGTTCAAGCCATGGCCAAGTATCTCAACCAAAAAAACTTACTCGAGTTCGCGTTGACAGTCCTGCCGGAGGAAGAGTGTCTGCAACACCTCATGATTTTTGAAACGAGTGTCCATCCTCCCCTGATGGACCAACGCGACCGCCGGCCATGGAACCAATCATTATTTCATGTTTCGTACCAGTACTTCTCATACAGTTGCCAGCAAGGCCTGACAGTAGGGTTGACGAACTTGCTCACAATCGCGTCTATCTTGATCCTTAGCTGGCCAACGTCGTTACGATATGGCCCTTTGGCACTAGCGATCAAGGAGAGTTCCCGGATATCGGCTCCTCAGGAATCTTCAGAGAGACAGGGTCCGATAAGAAACGCATTTGACATGGTCCAAGCATTCTCTAATACGGAGGAAAACCTGGTATGGGAGTGTGGGGGTGTTCGTCCAAGACGCGAGTTTCTGGTATTAGACGGTTGGCATCCAAGGCGCGGCTTTCATCCTTGCCCTCCTTCACAGGTGCAGACGCCTTCTAGGCCGCAGCTAGCGGACATCGTGGCGGGCTTTAAAGCGTCTCATAGTTAGAAAAAGGGCAAGGAAAGAGAGTTAGGTTTTTATAGGGAGTAGTTTTATTGGGGTTGCCTCACGTGATGACCACACTGCACAATAGACTTCCCGGCTCGGGAGGTTCACTGAGGGGTTTTCTTCCCTCCTGCAACTGCCTCACGGGGAGTCAATTGCTCGCCTCGGCATGTGTCTCGTCATCTCTCACGCAGTCAAGACTCGACTTTCAGTCTCCAAGTCATTCTCTCGCAACTATAGCACTAACAAGGCTGCATATACCCCCCTTTCCGCCCCCTCCCCCCCGCTGTACGATGACGCCCTCCAGCGAGTCCATCACCGTCGCGCCCGCCCCACAGGACTCCGCATGGCCTCCACCCCACATCTGGGAGACCATGAGCGCCGCAGACCGCGCCAGCTGGCTAGGTCAAATACAGCGGGACAGGGCCAGGCGTCTGGAATTAGATATAGCCGAGACCGACCTCCGCCGGAGGAGGCCTCAGGGGGACCTGCAAATCGACGAGGATAACCAAGAGGAATACCGTGAGCCACCCCCTGAAGTGAAACCACTCATCGACATGTTCCCGGGTGTCTCCGCCGCCCTCCTTACTCGCATCTTCGAGAGGAAGCTGAAGGCAACCGAACTCATACGCCTTAAAGAAAAATCGGTCACCGATCTAGATCAGGAAGACAGGGTCTTCAAGATGACCGAGTCAGGAGGGGCAGTAGGCTTCAAGAAGACAGCGCCATCGCTCAAGGACTGGGGCCCCAACCCCCAAATATGGTCCGGCTGCTTCCTCACCTACCTGGCAGCCATAGGATACCTCTTCGGCGACAAGTACCCTAAGGCGGTCCCCAACATGCTCATGTTCATGAGGCAGATCCTGGACTTTGCTCAGACCTATCACTGGTCGGAAGCGGTACTCCCGCTTGCTCTCAACTTTCATCAATATATACTGGATAAGGGAGAGCTGTCGACGGATAGCTACCTGGTCACGGCCCAATTCCGCGAGAAATACCTCCGCCACAACCTCACCCTGCCAGCCAAGTCACCACCGCATTCCCCAGCAGCCCGACCCCGACAGGCGAGACGGGCCAGATCTTCAAACAATGAGACAGAGGTTTGCGACAAGTTCAACACGACAGGGTGCCTCTGGGAAGGCTGCAAGAGACGTCACGAGTGCACGGTATGCGGTTTAGGCGACCACGGTGCCTCGTCCTGCCGCAAGAAGAAATAGCAAGCCAGCCGAGCGGTGAGGAGAGGCCCTAGCGAAAACAACGGGATAGCCTCCTACCTACCAGCGACAGGCGCGATACCGTGTGGTCAACCGGCGAGGCCTAACACAGCCACCCAGTACCCCGTCTTCAACCCAGAACTCCCGAAACTAGAGTTCTCTCCTTCACCACTACACACGCAAAGCTGGAGCAACTTCCTCCGCTACTATCCCGGAAACCTCGGGCCCACCCTCGTGGGCATCCTAACGCACGGTGTCCAGATAGGCTACAGAGGCAAGAGGCAGTCTTACCATTCCACCAACCACCACATACACGAACCCAACATTATCACGGAAAAATTAGCAGAGGATCTTAGGCTCTGTCGGGTTAGATTGACCTCTGAACCTTCCTTCATCTCGCCGCTTGGGTTAGTTCCTAAACAGGATGGGGGATGGCGCCGCATCCACGACCTATCATGGCCCCCTGACCGAGGCGTCAACCAGGGTATACCAGACAGCTGGTCAACCATCGAGTATATGAATATCGACGATATATACGACCAAGCTGTGCAGGCCGGCCCAGGCTGCACAATCATCAAAAGGGACATCAAGGACGCTTTCCGGATAGTCCCCGTTGCTGAGGATAACCAGCACCTCCTAGCCTTTCGGTGGAACGATTCCACCTACGTCGAGTGCTGCCTCCCATTTGGCCTGGCAACAGCCCCATTTCTATTCAACCTCTTTGCGGAGGCTCTCCACTGGATACTCCAGTGCCTCCTCCCTGCATTCTACATGAACCATTACCTAGACGACTTCATCGCCATCACAAGATCGCCCTCAGTGTCCGACCCTGCGGGTGCCTTCGACGTGGTCTACAACATCGTAACCGACCGCCTAGGCATCCCTCGCAACACCAAAAAGGACGAGCAAGGGACATGCGTCGCGGTCCTAGGTATCCAAATCGACTCCATCGCGATGGAAGCTCGCCTGCCACCAGAGAAGTTGTGCCGCGCCACATTGGACGCCGCAGCTGCCCTGAACGCAGCGAGTCTCAGCCTCAAGCAAACCGAGAGTCTTACAGGCTTACTAGCCTTCTGCTCAAGAGTCGTCCGGCTAGGAAGAACAAGGCTACAGTCTCTATACACCTTCCAAGCCGCCTTCCCACGTGGGAAGAGCGCGCGCCGCCGTATCCCCTACGAGGTACGTGACGATTTGGAATGGTGGAGGGACTCCTTGTCTCTCTTCAACGGCGTACTCCTAATCGACCCCTGCCGCCGCCGCATCACGCATCTATACACAGATGCCTCCACCACAGGCCAGGGGCTCTTCTTCTTTTCTTCCAAGTCCACATCGGACTGCTGGCTGGCCCATTGCCACCAGCTTCATGCAAGCAATGCTGCCACATTGGCCCTTGCTCAAGACGCACATGCGCACATCAACACCAACGAAGTAGACGCCATCCTACAAGGCTTCCTACTCTTCAGCCAACATTGGCTTCATCACACCCTCGTGGTCCACACGGACAGCTCTACAGCGCACACAGGACTAAGTAAAGGCTTCCTTCATGGTCCGCCTAATGCACCTCTGAAGAGCCTGCTTATCCTAGCCGCGGCGAGGGACATCCAAATCGTGCCACATTGGCTACCCTCCGGGGAAAACACATTAGCAGACGCGCTCTCGCGTAATAACCTTCAACAGATTGCTAACATTTGCCCTCACTGGCAGGACCTCTCGGTATTGAACCGCCCGCGTGGTTCTCCTCACGAGCTCATCAGCTCAACGCAGGCCACCTGAAGCTGCTCTGGAACGGGCTCGGCGCCAACACGCGCTCCGTGTACCTCTCTGCCCAGCGCAACTACGAGAGACACTGCGCGCTGCAAAACTTGCCAGCGTGGCCAGCTTCGAGGCATTCGCTGATCTCGTGGCTAACCTCACGACTCCTTGGCAATTCCGGCCAGAAATCAGTCAAGCCAGACACGGCCCTGGCAGACTTAGCCGCCCTCCGGGCCTACCACATTGATAACTTTCTTGATGATAAACTCTTTGATAACAAGCACTTCCGCCGTCTCATCGATGGCGCGAGAAGACTCAGCCCAACGGCCAAAGTACGAGTCAGAAAGCCGATTTCGCGTGAGGCCATCACAGCGCTATCCGCGGGCTTAGACACACTTCCGCTACAGCCCTCGCAGATGACCGTTGACCTCAGGGATGATCTGAACTTCGCAGCCGCCTGCCGGGTGGCATTTGCTGGATTCCTCCGCGTCGGAGAATTCACATACAAGAGAGAAGACCTTGGCACACCTTCCATCTTCTTAGCAACGAAACTGACGCGCTCAGACATCAGATTCTCGTCTTCGTCCGACCATGCTCAACTCACACTCAAGAGGAGTAAGACGGACCGCCGCCACGAAGGAGTGCAGATCATCCTCGCGAGAACAGGAGACGGAGCATGCCCAGTCGACGCGCTTCAAAAGCTGCTGCTCCTCGACCCCAAGGAGCACGACGCCCCGTTATTCTCCTTCCACGGAAGACCATTCAGTCGCAGCAACTTCCTATCTACCCTCTCTACCAAACTGAGAACTCTTGGGTTACAAACGGACGGGTACTCAGGCCACAGCTTTCGGAAAGGTGCAGCGCAACATGCGCACGATAGTGGGATTCTCAACGACCAGATTCAGATGCTCGGGAGATGGACCTCGGAGGCATTCAGAGTTTATTTCACGACGAACGCGTCAGTCTTGTATCAGCTCAACCACCAGTTCCAGACGGGCTCGCCGGCGCCGCTGTCTCTGGTTCAACCACCGTCCCCTCCACCATCCTAGTTTGGCCCGGGTCATTTGGGCCCTCTCTGACGCTGCGGTCTAACACGCTTACGCATAAGACCGCAGTGACAGGTGACCCGTTGCGGCCAAACTACACACACTCTGTCCCTCTTGACTACGTGAGGTCACCAATAAAGGGAGTAGTTTTATTGGGGTTGCCTCACGTGATGACCACACTGCACAATAGACTTCCCGGCTCGGGAGGTTCACTGAGGGGTTTTCTTCCCTCCTGCAACTGCCTCACGGGGAGTCAATTGCTCGCCTCGGCATGTGTCTCGTCATCTCTCACGCAGTCAAGACTCGACTTTCACCCGCCCCACCTTCCCTCTGTATATAGCACTACTACAATATACAGACACTTGCCTCCCTACGAGGGAGCGCGGACGGGCCCTCTCTGACGCTGCGGTCTAACACGCTTACGCATAAGACCGCAGTGACAGGTGACCCGTTGCGGCCAAACTACACACACTCTGTCCCTCTTGACTACGTGAGGTCACCAATAAAAGTAGAGATATAGGACATGCGAATCGGGCTCCCCCCAGGGCTTGAGTTCGCGGGGTCTTGGTGGAATTCAGGCAGGCAGTCGACGGAGGCATTTTATTTTGTCAAAATTCAACCAGAGCGATGCATATAACGAGACGTATATGAAAAGATAGAGAAGAAAGTATTTGATTGATCGATACCAGTAAAATTATTTTTTCCTTATCTTTGGCTAAAAAACACGCAATAGAAGGCATCCAACCCGTTGTCGAGACGAAAGCATGGCCTGAGCTCAAAGGGGGTCTCATACGTTCGCAGCCCCGTACACGCACAGCTGGTTTGATTAGTCAGCAATAGCCCTTAAAAATCCCCCCCCAAGTTGTTGCATATGCCTCTACCCAGATTGTCACAAGAATGCACCACAAGAGTCCGAGTGGTGTTACAGATCTGTTGCAGGTTCGGCGGGTCTAGTATCATGGCCTCGCCTCGTCAAAATATAATGAGGACGAGGAAGGAAGAAGACGACAGGGAGAGTTGGATCAATCAATAATCTGTTCTTCTCCATCTTGAGATCATCATTCATCTTGACTGACCACCCTCGTATCCGACACAAGTGCCCTAAGGGCCCTGAGCTAGCACCCATGATGGACCTCCCACCTCAACAGCTTTATAATTCACAAGAAGACCTTGCATTAGATCTTGCAATTTACGCAGCAATTGGTAGCTATAAATTTATTATTCGACGCTCACGTTCATTTTGGCATGGCTCTGAGCGACCTACTATCTTATACGCTTGCAATCGCTGGCGTCAAGGCTGCCAATTTTCAATCCTATCCAAAGAAGACTCTTACGGCTTATGGCATCTCAAACATCGCACTGAAGCCGGATTTTCCTACCACAACCATGGGCCCCAGCAGCCCCGAGAGCCCGAGCCGCTAGAGAAGAAATTGCTTACCTGTAGCAAAGGTCATATAGAAGGCCATAGAAGGGGTGTAAAAAGCTGTATTTACGTAGTCAAGATAGCTCATAAAACAGTTACTGTTATAGGGCACTTATAAGGCGCTATTAGAATTTTAAAGTAAATAATAATCCTTAATCTATAATAATCTTAAGTAATATATTATATATTTTTGTAATATAAAATTAAAAAAAATAAAGTCTTTAGCTATTATAAATTATATATAAGCTATAAAATAAAAGAATTTTATAAGTCTATTTATAATAATAAAAGTATTATTATAAAAGTTTCTAATAGCTAATTCTTTTAATAAAAATAATTTAATAATAAAATCTATAGTAGTTAATTCTTATTATTATTATAAAACTAAAAGTAGTTATAGTTTTTTACAGGGCTTATAATATTATGCCTTTATTTTTAAATAGAGGTTATATTAATCAATAATTTATAAAATAACTTTTATTATATTAAGAAATATAAATATTATTTTAATATATTTTAAGATTTTATTATTTTCTTAGTATTTATATAATAAATATTTATATATTTCTTATATAAGGATATATTATAATTTATCTAGGATTTATTACTTATTAATTTTCTTTTTATTTATTAGTTATTTATTATATTCTTAGAGTTTCTTTAAAACTAAATTACCTTATTTTATTATATAAGTTATTTTAAGTATTTATTATAAGCTATATCTTCTATAATTATATATTATATCTTAAATTCCTTTCTTAAAGATATAATTATTATAAACTTAACTTATAGCATTAAATCTTAATTAATTATCTCTATTATAAGGGAATGAATTATAATAATAATTAAAAATTATCTTAAATATTTTATTAGGGATTATAATTTTTCTTTTAAATATAAAAAGGTTATTTTTTTAATAATTATATTTTATATATAAGTATTAAAGTCAATAATTTATTTTTTATAATTTTTAATAAATTCAAGGTATTTTAATAACAGTATTGCTTTCTAAGTATTTAAAATACATTTCTATTTAAGATATCTCTCTAAGATATAATATAATAATTATTATTTTATTTTAACTTTCTTTATATCTAAGTTAAGTTATTAGCTAATTATATTAACTTATTTCTTTTTATATATGAATAATAATATAATTAAATTCTAAGAGGTATTTAATATAATAGAATTACCTTTCGCTAAGCTATTAAGTCTTTATAAAATAAATAATATTTTTATAATTTATATAAACCTTACTTTAATATTTATTTCTAAGAAAAGAATATTAGAATTCTTTATAAGTATGACTACTTATAAGGAACTCTTTATTATAAATAGGGAAATTAAGCTCTGTAATATATAATTTATAAAAATAAAATATAATTAAATATAAAAGTCCTTTTTATATTGTTATTTAATCTAGGCGCTTAATATAAAGTATAAGGTATGGATTTTAAGTTTAATTTATTAAGATAAATTAAATATTTTAAGTATTAGTTTTCTTAAGATTAGTTTTTTAATATTATTAAAGGTATCCTTAGCCTTAGTCTTAAATATAAAGATATTATCTTTCTTTATTAGATTTATTAATAATGTAATAATTTTTCTAAAAGCTTTAAGGAATTTATAATAATAACTAATAAATCTAAGGAAGGCTTATATTTGCTTAATATTAATAAGTTCTTTTTAATTTTTAATTACTAAGATCTTCTTAGTATTTATATATATATTATTATAAGGGATAATATATTTAAGGAATTTTATTTCTAAGGCATAGAATTTACTTTTTTTAGCTTTTATTAATAACTTAATATCTTATAGTATTTATAATACCTTATAATATTTATAATATATTATAAATGTATTTTATATATTTCTTTATAATTTTTAAAAAAAATATAAATATTATTTAAGTAATGTATAATAAATATATTTAAATATTCTTATAATATATTATAGATTATTTATTAAAATATAATAAGTATATTAATAAATCTAAAAGGTATAATAAGGTATTTAAATAATTTATATTTAATATAAAAAGTAATTTTCTATGTATATCTTTCTTTAATTTAAATAAGGTTATAAGCCCTTTTAAGGTTAAATATTATATAATATTATATCTTAAAGAATTAATCTTTCTACTTATTAATAAGAAATAATAATATATAATTCTTAATTATAATAATATTAAGTATTTTAAAATTAATATAAAGTCTAAGCTTATTATTTTTTTTAAAAGAAATATAATAAGATATCTAATAAATAACTTACTTTTCTTAATATATATCCTTTTCTTAATATATCTTTAATCTATTTCTTAAATATTAATAATTATATTTTATTAAGTAAATAAAATTTATTAAAATTAAGTTATTTCTTATTAATAAACTTACTTTCTAAGTTATAATATATATATTTTAATAAACCTATTTTAAATTCTTTTATAAAGAGTTATTTATAAATTTAATATTATTATCAAATATTTTTAAGTTATTTATCTTTTAGGCTTTTTTTAATATATTTTAACTTTTTATTTATTATATAGAGTTATTTTATAATACTTATAATTATTTATTCATTCTATTATATTTATTCTTTATAATACTTATATTTTATCCCTATAAGTATAGATATATCTTATATTTACTTTTACTTAACTTGTTTATTTCTTTAAATAAAAAATTAAGATCTTATACATTTTAAGTTATTACCTTTAATAAGAAATACCTTCTTATATGAAAAAAGCACTTAGTTAGTCCTCTAACTAAAGTATATATTAAATTATTATAATTATAAATACCTAAGTATAAGATTATAATATTTATTAAGTATAATATTAACTAATATGTCTTAGTTATTTTTTTAATAAAAACCTCAAGGTAATTAATCTTATAATTAATAACTCTATTATAATTACTTAAAAAGAATTTCTTTTTTAGTAAATAATTAAATAAAGTATTTATTTATACCTTTATAATAGCCGAAGCCTATTTATTATTATTATGTTAAAATAATTTTACTTAGCTTTATTATTTATTAAAGTATTTAATTATTCTCCCTTAATGTATATTTTTAATTCTAAGTATTATTATTTATTTATTTTATAAAATATAAGGCTTTTTATAATAAGTATTTATATTTTTTTACTTATAGCCTTATAATAAATAAATATCTTAGTTTTTTAATATTATATAGCTATAATAATTAAACTTATATTTCTTATTCATACAGGCTTTATAGTTATAATTATTTATTTAGCTATTAATTTATTCTTAGTAGCTTTATTTAGTTATTTTATTTCTTTTCTCTTAGTAAGTATAGTCTTCTTAGTAAGGTCTTAAGTAAAGCTTATTAAGGTCTCCTCGCCTAATATAACTAATATATTCTTATAAGATTTAATTAATAGGTCTATAGTCTTTCCTAAGGTATAATTAAATACTTTTATATTATTTCTTATTAATACTATTTCCTTAGTAATCGCGGACACGCTATTGTGATCTGAGCCCCACCTGCCATCTGGCCTCATTCCTGCGAACCACAGAGAGTGATCCACAGTAATGATCCACAACACCAAGAGCTGCCAACCTGCAAGAACAACGGAATGGTCTCCCCTACCGGATCCAATGTCTCGTTGGGATGCGCGTCTTGAGCAACACAAAGAGGGGGTCGTTTGTTCACTGGCCACCGCTCAGGCCCCCTCAAATTTCGCACGGCCGATCACGCGACCCCCAGTAAGCCACTTCAGCTCAACCAAAGCAATGTGCAGTTCGGATGACAAAGCGCATGACTGTTTTGGTCTTGCTGCAGGTTTAACCATCAGGTAGCATTGGGTCAATGCATTTCCGGCAACGTTAGCCGGGAAAACACCGCATCCTGGCGGGTTTATCTGCCTTGGCTGGCGCCGGCAGACAGCTCAGCGACAACCAACTGCAATGCAGCAGAAACTCTTTGACTGCGCGGGGGCTACCATCGCGTACTGGACAGGGGCTTGATCCAATGAAAATACCGCAAATGAAAGGTACTTCTTTTCCCACCTATTTTCTATGGTGATATAAGTCAAAGCAATACGACGAGTTACATAAAGCAACGTCACATAGCCCGCAACCGTACCTCGATTTTGGCACCTTCTTCCTGCCCCTATTCCCGTTGGTCTCGGCCAAGGCACGCTCTTGTGCTTGTGATCTCGCAACACCACAGCGATGACCTAGGCAGGCGTGGCAGCGGCTATTCTTGGTGCGCCCTCTGTAGATAAGCTGATGGTCCGGATGACTGAGGTTATCGTGACCTGATCTATATAGCTTCCTTCCTTTGCAATCCGGGCTGAAAGCTGCGATGAGGGCATCAACAACACAGCTTCTCCACGCCGCTTGTGACTTGTATTTCTTCCAACTTGGGTTGCCGTGAAGCTGAAGAAGATAGCTGTTGACGAGAGCTATTTCGAGGAGGAAAGTCCAAGCTAGAGCCTGCCAAGGGCCCCGACGGATGCGGTGAGTATAACCTAGTGATGCCCTCAGTTGGTCTCCTCGGTCCACATGATTCATTTCGTCGTTATAGATAGCGGCCACTGAAGGGATATAAAATTCCTTCACGGCTTCGTCACTAAAAAAAACGCTGTATCGGGCGTGCACGAGCTTCCATTGTGTTGGGCCGTTTCCTCTTGCGCTTGACGAGCTCATCTCCCTTGAACACGGAGGTCAGGAAGAGCACGAGGGCGTTATCTTTCCACGCGATTTGATTCACCTGCCACGCCAAGAGACAAATTAGTAAGGGAATCACACGTAAATATGTCTTGCTTCCTTGCCTTATGATCGATTGTTGGGGCCTTTCGTACCTCCCCAAATCGAAGAAGGTTCCGGCCGGCAGTATCATCAACTTTGAGCTGCACGAAGGGTTTGTAAATACCCCAGTTGCGGCGGGCTGTGCCTGTGGCTCCGTGGCCTAGCCTTCGTAGATGTGTGAAGAGATTTGCGGAGGAGAATAGGCTATCGATGAAGACGTGGTATCTGGCTTTGGGCAGCTTATTAACTAGGGCAATGACCACGCTCTGTATCGGATTCAGAGGCGTATAAAGCCCTCTTCTTCTTTGACTGCGTAGCTGACGAGAAAGCTGACTAGGTCCCTTCTTCTTTGGCAGGGCAACTGGTCCATATCTCTTCTTTGGCTGGTGCCAAATCCACCGCAGGAAGAAGCCTTTTTGAGCCGCAACCCAAGACTTGAAGCCGAGAGGCGTGGGTTTATTTGGGACCTTTGTTGTCTCGTAGGACCTTCCTGTGAAGCGGGTCATACACTCATCTACAGCGAGATTCGTGCCTGGGGTCCATAAATCAAGAGACATACGTTGCATGTGCTCAGACCAGTCATCCACGGCTTGGAATACCCTCGGAAGGTGTGTATCGGCGATGTTGAACGGGTTGAAGACTCGTATGTGCCGCTGCAGAAGCTGAAACCTGTCGTAGGTCATGAGGCGCCGAATTGGGTCAGGAGCATAATGCTCCGGGCCAGAAGTCTCCCAATGGCTATGGATCGTAGCTTCCTTGTGAATTCCTATGTAAATCAGGATGGCAAGCCATATGTATACCTCTGCAACGGAGGTCTCAACCCAGCTTTTAAGCCGGGCTGCCGGCTTCAAATGACGGTCTCGGAGCAAGCTTTCAACCCATCGATTGGTGTATTGAACCCATCTTTCAACTAAGGAATAAGGTAGGAAAAGCTGGAAAAGCTCAAGAGGCGTATGGGGCAGAGGCTTGATAACAGGGTCGCGAGAGGGCATCTCCATAGGGAGGAAGTAGGCGCCGCACCTTGTGGCCGGGTTGAAGACCGGTCGGCACGTGACGTCGTTAGGCTGCTCACGGCGGCTGTTTTTCTCTGTGATATAACTACTTGGATCAGAGGCATTAAGTGCCTCGCCGGGAATTGATTGAGAAGTCATAGGTCTCTTCAAAATGATTTGTATGGTGTTTTGGCAGTAATTCCTTTCTGAGAGACCTTTCCGTACCCTGCTTGTACCCTCGTCATTACGTGAGAAAAGGTGGGTCCGGTACGCGATGGTAGCCCCCGCGCAGTCAAAGAGATTTAATTATTGTATGTATACAGTCCCTCAGCACACATTGGCCCTAGCTCGTCGTTATGGTGGAAAAATGGATTGTCCATGATGAACCCAGACTTCTTCTGTGGCCATCGTCCACAGCCGCGTAGCAGCTGCTTTCATGGGTCGTAGAGTGAATATCTTGGCCCCGTTCCTACGCATCCACGGCCGGTTTCCTACCTGTACAGCATACGTCGTGGACTCCTTGAAATGTGCCCATTAACATTGTCCTGGCGATGAAAAAATCCTGTCTGTCGCTAGCCACCTTGGTAGGCAAGCTAGTGTGCTTGAGTCAAAATCAACGCAAGCAGTGTGTTGTAGGAAAGGATTGATCGCGTTACGGTTGACTACTCATTTATTGAGGTCTTGAACGGTATCAAACTGTTTTCTCATAAATATAATAGGGAAGACTGCCTGGCCATTGTTTAAGTTACAATCTAGTAAAGACCGCCCCAATGGCGAATCATGAACATCCTGAGGTTTTGCTGCTGAGATAAACCTTGCGATGCCCCGAATTACGCGGAGAATAGCCCGAAACATAGACCTCTCGGCAACATGGAGGTACATATCCGCAATGCTCTTCAAGCAACAGACCAACTGCATGAGCTCGGTAATAAGTTAGATTAGTGGATGAGCCTCTGTAGCGACTGACCCTTAGTCTGTATGTCCCCTAAGAAGCAACTCCTTAGCCATTACCTATATTTGTCCTTCGCGTTGGCATTCTATCAAGTAGCTTAGTATAGTCGGCCTTTATAGTATTAAACTCTATACTGCATATAGTTAAGTATATAACGCGTGCTTTAAGGTAACTAATATCTTAGTTATAGATATATAAAAGAGTCTAAATAATATCTTTATGCCTATTATAGTCGCTTATCTAGGCGTAGAATACTTAAGCCTTAGCATAGTCCTCCGGGTCATTAATTTTATAGCTAAGTATATCTTCTTCGATGCTTTAAAGTACTATCTTATTAGTTATACCTCCGATAATACTATTATATATATCTCCCGCAATATAATACCGTGCCTATATAGCATCGCCGTATTTACTATCGCGAATTACGCTAATATACTAACTAGCCTATAGTTTAACTACCGGGATCTAAGAGGTATTAGCGAGGACCTCTTAGATAGAGAACTTAAGGAATAATAGCTTAATTACCTCTAATTCCTTAGCACTAGCTATAATAATATAATAGAAATTAAGCATAAGTAGCATTAAGAAAGCAGAGATATATATAATAAATATATTAAGAAATGCTTAGTCTTAAAATAAGATTAATTAGCCTAGGTTTATAAGGGCAAAAAGCAAGGTATTTAATATAATCCTCCTTTAAGTTATTATAATTAGGCTAGGTATAGTAATATAGGCCTAGATTAGCCTTGGCTCTAATAACTATAAGATCTCTTAGCTAGCATAGAATTAATAATTATAAGATCTCTCGGCTAGTATAGAACTTATAATTAGGGATACTATAGAGTTTCTATTAGTTATATTTGCTTCTTATAAAAAAGTTCTATATAAAACTTTATTTACTAGCGGTTCCGCACTATAATATACATAATAAGCGAGTGTTATAAATAAGTGAGTGTTATACTTTGAAATTTCTTAGTATTTATACCTTAAGATTTAACTTGATTAAAAAATTCTAAGAAATTTAAATTAAGCGTAAATATGCTAAAAATAAGAAAAAGGGCCTATCTTATAGCAAAAAAGCTATATGAAATTTCTTATATTTTTAGAAAAATCCTTACTAAGCTAGTTTAAGAAAAAACATATTTATACTATATAACAAGCTGTTTTTCTTAAAAGGCAATTTCTTAAAATTTTAAAAGAAATACTATGGAGTTTCTTCTGAAGTTAAATAGCTATAAAACCTGTTTTTAGATTTTTAAAAATTATATAGCTAGTTTTAGAAAATTAGAGTTTAGCTGTTTTAGCTTACACAGTGTAGTGTAACACTCACTTGTTTGTAACACTCGCTTATCATATATGTTAGTCACTATATTTAGTGTATTATGTCGCGACGGGCTGATATTTAACTTTATTACACCTTACGTGCCTTTAATCTCTCTAGCAGATATGCAGTCTCTATTTAGAATCCTAAGATCCGCACCCTAGTTGGCATGGGATACATCCTGGATCCATCCATGCAATATAGCCCCCGCACTTTTGAGCCGAGACCACAGGAATCTGGGCTTGAATCCTAAAGACTAAAAATAAAGCCGGGCTTGCCGTGATAGTGGTTTTATGCAAGTGCAAGGGGGACAGCTGAATCAGAGCTCAGTATTGACAGCTTTGGTCATATTGCCTCGTGTGTATTGGAATCTAGATAGTCTACTGGTAAATATCATGACCACAACGGACGAGAGAAGAGTTATAGCTCCACGTAGTTGTCGATTAGCGTTATTTTATTCTGTTTTGAGCCAACGTTCTTATCGTAGGGCGGAATCACAGCGAGTGAGGAAAATAAATAGATGAAGTTCACTGAATTAGTTCAAAGACAGAATAGCGAGTGACCACTCAGAGTCCACTTCTAAGGACACCTTCCGAGCTAGGGTGTAAAATAATTTTAATAACGTCTCTATGCCCGTCACGGTCGCTTATCTTAGCGTAGAATGCTTAAGCCTTAGCATAGTCCTCCGGGTCGTTAATTTTGTAGCTAAGTGTATCTTCTTCGATGCTTTGAAGTACTATCTTGTTGGTTATGCCTCCGATGATGCCGTTATGTATATCTCCCGTAATATGATACCGTGCCTATATGGCATCGCCGTATTTGCTATCGCGAATTGCGCTGATATATTAGCTAGCCTATGGCTTGACTATTGGGATCTAGGAGGTATTGGCGAGGACCTCTTGAATAGAGAACTCGAGGAATAGTGGCTTGATTGCATGGTTGATATCCACGCTTGAAACTGTCGCAGAGCTACTTTTGGAGTTAGATCTTAAAGAAACCTTAACAACTAACTGGGGGTCATAGACTGACCTTTGCATTTTATAACTAGTAAGGCCGAACAGTGGCAGAGAATTAAGAATAGAGCATATGCAGACGGTCAAAAAAGACAGAAAGCAAGGGCTGTGACAGATAAGGTGGCCTTGGGTATGGAAACAATGAGGGATTTATATCTAGAAGTGGAAGTTATTAATAAGTCGGAAAATCCACGTGGGGCTAATAGCTCAGTGTGACGAATTAGGATAGTGTAGAACCGCTAGTAAATAAAGTTTTATATAGAACTTTTTTACGAGAAGTAAATATAACTAATAAAAACTCCATAGTATCCCTGATTATAAGTTTTATACTAGCCGAGAGATCTTATAATTATTAGTTTTATGCTAGCCGAGAGATCTTATAGTTATTAGAGCCGAGGCTAATCTAGGCTTATATTACTATACCTAGCCTAATTATAATAACTTAAAAGAGGATTATATTAAATACTTTACTTTTTGCCCTCGTAAACCTAGGCTAATTAATCTTATTTTAAGACTAAGCATTTCTTAATATATTTATTATATATATCTCTGCTTTCTTAATACTACTTATGCTTAGTTTCTATTATATTACTATAGCTAGTACTAGGGAATTAGAGGTAATTAAGCCACTATTCCTTAAGTTCTCTATCTAAGAGGTCCTCGCTAATACCTCCTAGATCCCGGTAGTCAAACTATAGGCTAGCTAATATATTAGCGTAATTCGCGATAATAGATATAGCGATGCTATATAGGCACGGTATTATATTGCGGGAGATATATATAATAGCATTATCGGAGGTATAACTAATAAGATAGTACTTTAAAGTATTAAAGAAGATATACTTAGCTATAAAATTAATAACCCGGAGGACTATACTAAGGCTTAAGTATTCTATGCCTAGATAAGTAACTATAATAGGCATAAAGATATTATTTAGACTCTTTTATATATCTATAACTAAGATATTAGTTACCTTAAAGCACGTATTATATACTTAATTATATATAATATAGAGTTTAATGCTATAAAGGCTAATTATACCGAGTTGCTTAATAGAATGCCAACGCGGAGGATAAACATAAGTAATAGCTAAGGAGTTACTTCTTAGGGGACATATAGACTAAGGGTTAGTCGCTATAGGGGCTTATCTATTGATCTAACCTATAATACTGTATATGCAGTCGGTCGGCTTATTGAATCTGATTGTTCTCGTGTGCCGCATGGTTTTAATTTCCCGGTCGTTTCAGGCTTCTTACCAAAGAACCGTGGGCACCGCAAAGTTTGCCTTAGCAGGAAAAATTCAGGTTGTAGTTAGAAAACAAGTTAATTTCCTCACATGGTGAGGAATGACAAACAGAGTAAGAAGACAAAAATACAGGCATCGTCTTGAATGCACCGAAGGGCGCAATAGAGATTGCTTTAAGGATTACCTCTCGATCTCACAACTCATGACTAAACGGCCTTATAGTCTGATTATTGGCACTGGAGACTTATATTTTCGCTGTTGTCTATCTATGACCTTTGGTGGACAATCATTAGTCTCTTACTCTTAGATGTCGCGAACGTTTGGTCCTCTGCAACTCCCTCTCGCCTGATCTGAGCAGCCTTCTAGCGGAGGACCGTTTATCACTTGCGAAAAGTCGCCCTCATCTACATCCTGTGTCGAGCAATTCTCTACCGTCAGTTAATCTTCCGACAGTATGCCACTATCCATCTCTCCATACTGTGATTCTATCCTATTCTAATGTTGACCGTTATAAGCCTATTCGACGTTTCAGATACCGCTTCAACATCAGGTGCCTGAGTTTATAAATTAAAGGGTGGTATCCGTAGTTCAGGAGTAATACACACACACACACACAAGTCTATTACGCCCGGTAGGCCATGCCTAAAGGGCTCTGAAGCTAAAAATATATATATAACTCTAGTTCTTGCCTTGATCTCGCTAAGCCCTTGTGGATCCCGCCTTATTTTTTTAGACTAGTTATTACTCTTCTTCTTAGTCCTCGTGAAGGTTAGTAGTAAGTTAACTTAAAGCCTAATTCCTCTAAGTATTTAGTTTCTTATTTTCGGCGGCTAAAGTAATGCCTACTTTTGATTATATAAGGGGTTTATAGTTAGTATTAGTAGATTAGTGGGTTAATAAAACTTAGGTAGATTACCTTTAATCGAGGCGACCTATAGCGATTACGAATCTAATTATCGCTTATATAGCGTTTATATTAGGCGTCTACTTCTATTTATCTGATGCTGCCTTTCCTCCTAGATAGAAAGAGAGGTTACTGCGTTTTATATCCGTATATTAAAGTATCTCTTTACGGTATATTATCTAATTTACGTAGCGGAAGAGAAAATGCTCTATCGTTTCTTTTGCCCGTCTATACGGGCACTTATCTATCGGCGTAGCTCAAATCTAATATAGATAGCTATTTAATCGAGCTATTCCGGTCCTAAGCTATGCCAGCACGCTGGCCTCTTTCCATAATAGCTAGTCGTATAGTAGGCGAGTATATCTTCTAGGGAGGGCTAAATTAACCCTTCTAGAGTATCTACTTACCCCTTCTAATAGTCTTCTTTTATTTTAGAGCTCTGCCCTTATTTAGTTTAGAATTATAAACTTTACTTTTATTAATATTTATCATAGCATAGCGTATAGTTCTATTACTTAGCGGGCTAATATCTTAGCTATTCTCTAGACTTTAAGTTTAGCGCGCAAGGGTAATTAGATTATATTAACCTTATTCTTATCTCTCTAAAGTACCTCTATAGAGTTATATATATCCC
This sequence comes from Ascodesmis sphaerospora, assembly GCA_027569015.1. Lineage (NCBI taxonomy): Eukaryota > Fungi > Ascomycota > Pezizomycetes > Pezizales > Ascodesmidaceae > Ascodesmis > Ascodesmis sphaerospora. The sequence goes on along the minus strand of JAPPUR010000045.1, from coordinate 16,302 downwards.
GGATATGCCCTTATCTAGATTACTAATAGGGATTATATATAGCCTACGCCGTAGATTTATTACTTATTAGGATAATAACGACTCGATACCTTATCTCTAGTAGCTACTTAAGGCTATAAGTAATAGCTACTAACTTAGCTATATAGGGATTATATTCTTCCCTTATTCCTAAGGTAACCGAAAAGGTTTCAATAATTTTGCCCGCTTTTATTATAGAGAGCGGAAGCTAGATAGTTCCTCTTATACCAACTAGTCTATTCCTTGCAGAACTACTGGTCGCTATTCTAACTACCTATCGAGCCTAAGCTAATTCCTTAATCCTATCTTCTTCTTCTTCCCCCCTATCGCTCAGTATAGCTTATATACATGCCTCCCAGGGTGCTAGCATATATAGCTAAATAACTTCCATAGTGCCCTTTAGTATTTCCTTGCAAATATTAGTAATGCGCCTAAGTGGGGAAATAAAACGCTTAAATGCCTTGATTCCCTATAGGAGGCTACGGAGTAGGTTAGTCCGTGGCAAAGAATATAGGTCTACCTAGAGCTTACTTACTTTTCTTTAGAAGTATTCATAGATAGTCATTATATAGGCTTCTACTTTTATTACTCTTATCGCTACGCTTATAAAGGACCCGATAATTACTTATGCTCTTAGTCTTTATACTCGTTAGATAGTAGCTATTAGTCTCGTCTTGTATATATATATCTAGATATTAGAGGCATAGTCTACCTTAGGGGCTACTATAGCCGTAGAGAGTTATCTCATTATAGAGAGAGCTAGCCCCTTAAGTCATTTTAGCTCTATTATTACCTCTAAGCCTTTAGTCATTACTCTTATAATATATTGCTTATAGTAGAGCCGCGAGTCTATAATAACCCCTAGGATCTTAACCTAATCCTTTAGCAAAACTCTCTTACCTTTGATAGTAAATAGCTCTGCGTCTACCCTATTAATATACCTAATAAAATATATAATTGCCGTCTTTTCTACCTTAAAGGTCGCACTACTTCGCTTCTCCTAGTCGCGAGCCTTATTAATAATGGCTTATATCTTTATTTAATTGCTCTGAGCTATTAGTCCTGATACCCACGCGGTATAGTCGTCGATGAATGCGACGGCGCCGCCGTTCCTATCGATTTAGGTCTGCACTAAATCCGCGTTAAAGAACAGAAATAAGTTCGGCGATAGGGGTGATCCTTGCGGAAGCCCCGCCTGTGGCAGCAGCCGGCTCTCGGAGCTTTGGCCATTGATCATAATGGTTGCGGTTCGCTCTGAGCAGAAGGCATCGACCCAACGCAGGAGGCCTTCCGGGATCCCTCTCGCCTTCATCCGCTACAGCAGCCTCTCTTTGCACACGCCGTTATATGCGCCTTTCACATCGAAACTAATAAGACTCACGACATGGCGCGAGCGCCATGCCGAGAAAATGTGTTCTTGTAGAAGTACGAGGGCTTGCTCTGCCGATCGCTGCTTCCGCGCGCCGAAGTGGTTGGTCGGAAGAAGCCCGTGAGTTTCTACAGCGTGGGAGATCCTCTCGGCGACCACCGACTCCAACACTTTACCGAGCGTGGCGAGAAGCGAGATTGGTCTCCACGCTTTCGCGATCGTGTAATCATCTTTGCCTGTTTCTTGAGTGGGATTATCCGGGCATGCCTCCACTGGTCCGGTATCACGCCTTCCTCAAGTGATGCTTGAAAGATGGTGAGGACGTCGTGTTTTACTGACGGCCAGACCTGCTTCCAGACAATCGCTGGTAGTCCGTCTTCTCCTGGCGCCTTCCATGACTTAGTCGCGAACAGTTGTCGTTCCACCTCCTCCAAGGTGAGTGTAGGCACCACTACTGGAGCTCTCTGTTGCCTCGGACCTTCGTCTTCAATGTTATCTGGCAATGGCGGGAAAAATTTGGCTAGTAGCTCTTCGGCCTGCTCCTTGTGGTTGGTCGTTGTTGTCCCGCCTGCTTTCACCAGCTGCGGGACTTTTCCGAATGCCATATCGTCGCCGGACTTCAGGTACTTGGCTGCCTTCCAGATATTGTCGTTGTCCGCTAGAAACTCGTTCCAGTAAGAATTCTTCCGCTGTCGTATGGCGTCGTGATACTGCTTTGCCGCCCCCTTCGCCGTATTTTCCAGGTCGGAAGTGCTCGTTCCTGCGCGTCTTGCGGTCCGGGCTCGGTTCCTCCAGTATGTGTACACATGTCGCAATTGTGTGAGATCGTTGGTCCCACCACCTCTTTGCGTGTGGCGATGGCTTGGCTCTGGGTGTCAGCGCCTGGACAGCCTCCAAGACTGCCGACATCAACCTGTCTGTTTTCTGCTGCACGGTGTTCCCCGCTGGACTGCTTCCCAGTCTGTCCGTGATCCTGTCATTTATCTTCTTCCAGGGCGCATTCTTAAGCAGAAGTCTCTCTTGCTGCTTCGGCGTGGGGACTGAGACGTCGAACGCCGTGTTGATCGTGCGATGATCCGATCCATGCTCTGTGCCGTGTATCGTGCATTTGATGACGGTGTCTGCGAGCTCCTCAGAGGCCAAAATAAGGTCAATGGTTGTTTCGTAGTCTCCGCTTTGCCATGTTTTCGTGCCTCGTCGGAGGAGGCTCCTGAGCATAAAGTCGTTCATCAAATCGATGATTGGATCCGCCTCACCCTGTCTCTCCATTGATACCTCGTCTCCGCCCCACAGTTGGTCGTGGCGATTAAAGTCGCCGGCAATGACCACATCCACCGCCCTCCCTGATCCCCGTCTGACGTCCGTAATGGACTTGCGGAGGTTGATACACGTGTCTCGCAGAGCCTGGACATCTCCTCCCGGTACATAGACCGATGCTGCCAGGACCAGCCGATCCGGCAGCCGTACGATCGCTGCTGTTATGTCCGGGGACTCTATCGGCACCTGCTCCGCTTCCACATCCTTATTTACCCAAAGCATGCTTCGAATTGCCCATCTACCTTCCCTTTCAGCCGTCGGTACCATTTTTATCCACTTGTGATGCCCCATGGGGGTCGTCAAGAGCCTGCCCTGGATTCTCCGCGCTTGGGGTTCTTGGATGGCCAATACCGTTGCGTCCTCGATTTTCTTGTCATTCATCAAACTATCATGCACTGCGCCTTGCTTCCTCACATTCAGTTGGAACAGCTGAAACGTTCTACTCATGCTGGACCGGGTAGAGTTTCCGGCAGTTTCTGCTGAACGATTCGTGGGGGCCTCCGCACGGGACACATCTTGGGATCGTTTCCATGCATCCGCTGTGGTGATGGCCTTCTTTGGCACATCTGCCGCAAACTTGTGGTCTGTCGCACTGATAGGCTTTGTGATCCGTGATCTGTTGGCAATTATAGCACTGTTTTGGGCGGTCCCGGCGTTCAAACGTCTTGGTGGTTCCGGACTCTCCCCCGGCAAAGAAGAACCCTTCGTCGATGAGTCGTCTTGCTTCCGAGCGTCTTTTTAGGTACACAACCATTGAACCATATGCCTTGGGAATATCTCTTCTGCTGAGCCACGCTATCTTTGCAACCTGGGTGTCGTTCTCTTGGCTAAAGGCTTCAGCGGCTCCTGATCGGACTTCGTTCATCTCGTCTAGCACAGCGGTTCGATTGACATTGTCCACCCTGATGGGGTGGAGATCGTCTCGCAGGATACGGGCTCCTTGAGCCAGCTTTCCTTCCGCTGTCCGCTTCACGACTTCATACTCGCTTTCGTCCCTGCAGGTGATCCTGATACGATGGGGGTTCTTTGGGTCCTTGGTGACCGCTCGGCATCGCCACGTCGGGTTGTCTAGCTCGGAACGGACTCCACTTTCTACCATCGCCCGGATCGCCCCGGCTGAGGATCTGTCATCATCTCCATCTGTTCTCGATACGTCGATCGTGCAGTAGAGCGCGTCTTTGGGATTCGGTGAAGCGGTTGGGGCCGAGACCCTGGCACTGTTGTGCTCAGGAAATGGTGTCGATCGCGTGATGTCGGCGTATGATCGTTGGGGTACATCTGTCGCGTTCGTCGCGATGGTTTCGAGCTGCTCGCGGGCTTGCTGTAGCTCCTCGGTCATCTGTTTCTTGATCTCAACCACCTGTCTGCCCATTTCCTGCACCAACTCTTCCTGCCTCTTAACAATTTCCTTGAGTTCCCTGGTTGTTTCCATCTGTTCCTTCAGCGCTTCCTTCAGCCATTTGGTCTCCCTGCGCGACTCGCCCAGGAGGTCCAAGGCCTTCTGAAGCATTGCCCTTCCATCGTTGCTGCTGCCGCTGCTCCTTCGTGCTTCGGTCGGTCGGTCGATCTGCTCTTCGGCAGGTGCCGTTCGCGTCGCATATCGGGTGCTCTTTTTCGTTTCTTTCGCGGTGTCTTCAAGTTGTCGCGCCGTGTCTCGGACCTTGCTGGTGGGCTTCACCACGCGACTCGATCGCTTTGGCGTCGAAAAGGGGGTGTCCTGCTCCACCACGATCTCGGCCCCCACTGGATCCGCCATGACGGTAGGCTGACCAACCTCCACACACACTTTCTGGTCGATCCAACCACGATCTTTTGATTCCCTTGGGTGCGTTTAAAAATGTAGTGCAGTTTTCTCCGCCTACTGTCTTGTAAAATACAGTCTGGTCGGAAGGTTACAGCATTGAGTACGGAGCTAGCTGAAAGTGTGTCGCTTGCCCCGCACACCCTAAATCGTAGTCTAGCAGGGCAGACCGTACAGACCGGCCCGCTCCGCGCAGATCGCTTGGAGCTGACTAGATAATCTGGGTTATCCATTCGCCCTTTGAGGAAAAAAACTTGCGTGTTGGTTATAATCGAGCTTCATGTCTTACACGATACCAAGACCCATGAGTTGTTTGTCTACTAGCAGCAGCCAAGGCGGATAAAACCGGTAGGATGCGGCGTTTCTCAGTCAACATTGGCGGAAATGCATTGACCCGATGCTCAAACCTGTAGCAACACCAAAACAGTCATGCCCTTTGCCGTTCGAACTGCACGTTGCCTTGGTCGAGCTGAGGTGGCTTACTGGGGGGTTTGTGGGGGCGCGTGATCAGCCATGCCACCATTGAGGGAGACCCGAGCGGCGGTCAGGATCAAACGGCCCTCTTTGTGTTGAAGACGCGCATCCGGAACCATGAGGCTCTGCCTCGCATCCGAGATAAAATCGATACCTCCAGAATATGCCATCCAAGACCATGATGGCGCTGTTCGACCTCCGTAGTCAATCTGGGCTGGCGTTTCCTCGTCGGACCGGTTGCATAGGAGAAGGCTATCAAGAAAGCAACGGACGACGCCGTATCTCACTTCGGTCCGAAAAAGGTGACCTATGCGCTCGGCCAGGCTGTAAATCGCAATATCCTGGTCGGATGCAACAGCTATCGAAACCTTTGCTTCCAAAACAGTCCTACAATTCGTCGTCCAACCTGCACTTTGACTTGGCCGAGCTGAGGTGGCTTACCGTTGGTCTTGGGTGACGGGTGCAATTGGACGGCCCGTCCTCCCGGGTGGCATAAATTTCATTCTTTCGTTAGGCTCCCCTGCATCAGGCACCAATGCCTGACGACAGCGAGACAAGACTTTCGCCATCACGATCACAGGTTCGCGCAGTCTAAAATCTAGCATTCCTACAAATTTCAGATTTCTTTTCAGTGAGATCAGTACAGCCTACAATTCCTCTAATTGAGATGCGGCTTCTCAACGTACACAAGTTGCAGACGGAATCGAAGTCCCCATCGACCGGGGATTATGCCATTCTGTCACACACATGGGGAGCCGAGGAAGATGAAGTGACGTTTCAAGATCTCCAAGAACCTGACGAACGTTCGAAGAAAAAGGGATGGAGTAAGATCCTAGGATGTTGTGAACAGGCTAAGAGTGATGGTATCGACTGGGTTTGGATTGATACCTGCTGCATTGACAAGAGAAGCAGTGCGGAACTTTCAGAGGCCATCAACTCAATGTACGCATGGTATCGGGATTCAGCTGTATGCTACGTTTTCCTTGAAGATGTGCCTCCGTTGGCCCCGGGGTTTCCACGAAACGAATTTCAAGATGCTCGGTGGTTTACTCGCGGATGGTGTCTTCAAGAGCTGATTGCTCCCTCCAAAGTCGAGTTTTATGCCAAGCATTGGACCGACATTGGCACGAGATGGAGTTTACACGAAACCATCAGAGACATTACAGGCATACCTAGCAGTGTCCTCCTTGATGGGGACGGTCTGCAGAAGGGTTCGATCGCCCAAAAGATGTCGTGGGCTTCACAGCGGAGAACAACAAGGGATGAAGATGAGGCATATTGTCTCTTAGGAATTTTGGACGTCAATATGCCTTTGTTATATGGAGAAGGAAGGAAAGCTTTCCGACGGCTTCTGAGCGAAATCCTGAGGGAGCATGAGGATTACTCCTTCTTACTCTGGACGGCTCAAGGATCTCAAGATATCAACGAGTCCCTTGCACCAGCAGCTCTAGAGCCTGGATTCTTTCAGACAAAAGGGTTATCACTGTCGGAAACCATACAATGCCCGTACGACAGAATCGAACCAGCCAAAAGCTTACCGGAGCCTTTATCCCAGGCACTGGCACGGAGGAGCCCTCCCCAACTGACGAGCCGCGGACTGCAGGTTGAAATGCTCGTTCAAAGGGAACCTCCTGCATTCCCAGGGCTTGAGCATGAGGAAACATCCCTTCTGTTCACTGAATTTATGTACGAAGGCAAGTTGGTGTGCATTGCACTAGATGCGAACGACGAGACGGACATCTTAACGACGTACTGGAGGGCGTCTTATGACCGGGTATTCCTGGTTGACGCAGATTTGATGGAGGAGTCATCCGAACTGTTGAAAATTCACCTGGCAGTGAGCCATCGTGGTCAGCGGTCTACAACCCAGCGATTTCGCAAGCGCCCGGGCCTGCGAATACATCTATTGTCAAAATGCAGCAGCACGGCCATCGGCTTGATAGAATCTATACCGACGATCAATTTCTCTGTTCCAGGCCAGCCTCTGACGTGCCATCCACCTCCTGGACTCAGACTCGATTGCCTTGAGCTTGATCCAGCAGTCCAGGAGAGCCGAACACAGCCTGGCATACCTCTATTATTACATTTCAAGCTGTGCAGGAATGAGTTTGGAGCCTCGATAGAAACCGACTTGGTTCTATCCATATGGCTTAATTCTCTGGCTCCTCGCTGTTGCTTTAGGCCTTATTCTGACCTGGAAAAGCTAGCTAAGGAAGATACGGATGAACGCCTCAAATCTCTTGAGGATGAGTACGAGAAATCGACTGATAGAGCACGTTGTCAGCTGTTCAATGGGCGAAACATCATTGTCGTCATGGTGAAGGGTTGCGAACATCTGGCAAGCGTGGGGGCTGACAATCCCCAAAAACCAATGTACTACGCAGTCTATGTTATAGTTCTTGAGGATGCTAGTCCTCGCCGGCGTATCTCCCAAGAAATGTCGGAAAGCTCGGAAATAAGGAAGAGGAAAAGGACAATAATTCAGCAATCAGAAGACATAGAGTCATCCTTGGAGACGTCTAATAGGAGAAGGCTATGTATCGAGATATCTAGCGATAGCGAGTAGTACCTACTACTACTACTACATCCTTATGGTTCCTCCCACTTTCAGTGAAAGTGGACTTTTACGCGTCTTGATTGGTCCAGCACCCCTGTAGTCCCCTTTCACCTGAAAGAGTACGTTCAATAAGGCCGCCCTGGCCCTTTTTTCATGACAAAGTGGACATTTAGCCCCCTGGTTGGCTGCTAATTACCCTTTTACCCCTGCATTTACCCCGCGCAAGTCTTCACAACTTTGGCATAGCACCTGAACGCCATGTGACATCAATTTCAGCTTTAGCTTCCAAGACCAAAGTTGACGCGCGAAGAACGCGTCTTCTTCGTGTCTGTGAACATTGCGACCGTACGTGGCTTCCTTGTCTTTATAGATTCCATCATCTTCAGTTGTGCAACATCGCAAGCCGCCACTCTTAATAAAACGATCAAACACTGTGAAAATGGTGTTCGGGAGTATTTCACCCGACAAAGCCGAGGTCACCGAGCAGAATGAAACGACTCCATGGCTCCAACATACTCGGTGGCCGGAGCTGTTCCGCAATCAACCGCTCGATATCATTGCATCAGCACGGCAACCGGGGCTTGTCAGGGGCGAAGACTACCTGCTAGGCCAATGGAAGGGGACTTCATTGTGGAGCTCTGCTGATGCTGAATCTAGTAGGCAATTACGACTTAGGTCTTCACGGCTACCACTAATTATCACGGCTAAGTATGGTTTTTATATATACTTTACTCATCTAAAAAACATAAAAAAGAAGTTTTATTATTCTTAGATCGATATTGCTGTCGCGGCATATCATGGCATATCGCGATATAGTGACAATCGATTGAGCGTTACATTTCCTATTATAGAATAGTGCAATACATGGGTTGAGCGTTACATTTCCTAATATGGCTAGCGTTCTAGGGCTAGCGAAGTTTAGCCGCACTGCTACCCTGTTGCGTGCGAGCTTTCAATTGTTGTGAATATTACGCAGGGGTGCTGAGTGCTCACACATAGATGTTGGCACCTGGAGTGAAAATCGCTTATGCAAGGACAGTGCCTGTTGCTCAAATGGGGTTCGTAATGCGAGTCGCTGAATTGAAATTTGAGGCTGTAGAAAAGGGGACGCTGGCATATACACGTCCACAGCTTTTGAAGCCGGACAAAGCGATTATCATCCGGCACAGCGCGCCGTTCGACTTTCAACCACAGCCAATGAAAATCAGGTTGATTGGAATATCGTGTCGCTCGCTAAGAATTGCTTGAAAGAACTAAACTACTTAGACCATCTCTTTGCTTGCGCGAAGACTACCAACGCGTACTCACCCCACTGCTAAGGCACTATCTAAGCGCCTCACAGATCTAGCAGAAGGCTGATATTGTCATATTGCAGCCAGAGTGAGCTAAGTGAGCCACTAAACGTAATTGGTTTAGATCCTTGCAAAGTACGCGTTGGTAGTCTTCGCGCAAGCAAAGAGATAATGTGTAGATCGAGGTTCTAGAACGTCGCGCGGGCCCGCTGCTGGTCTGCAGTACCCGCTCTGCTAGTCATGGCTAAGTATCTGGACAAATAAGGTGTGGGGTGATATCTGGGTTAATAGTGGGAAGGGGCCCTAAAGACAACTGACAGGGGAGTTCTGCAACAGTGTTCCCCTATCGGCCTCCTAAGTGTGGCCGGTGAGACGCGCTAAGCTCTGTTGGTGAACGCGTTGCCCCGCCCAGTCCCTGCAGACTCTCAACACCCGCTGGACAATCAAACATCGCCACTTTCATCTCGAGCCTCACAGACAAGCTAACAAAAGTCTGACGCGCAAACTAGATCGGCCGGCATCGTTGGCTCGTCGCATGAGGGATTATTTGCAAAACATTCACTGGATCAGTGGGTTCACTCGTGTCTTTAACCGCGCCAGCTCGCTTTTCAGTCAGGACCTGCGCCTTCTGTTGGCCACGCGCGTCTTTCATTTAGGTTCTCAGGACCCAACCCAGGCAAACCTCCTTCCGACTGACAGGGCAAACTCGCAGTCTGCGTCGCCCTTCCTTTCACTTTATCGTCTAGCACGAGACCGTTTTCATTGCGGAATGGTGCAGGCAGCCGTGACTGAAGGAGAGGGACAATCCTAGAAAACTGTGACAAAGTTAGTCGCAGCCGTGGCTCCAGGCCCAATTCCGGGTGCAGTTCCTGCTCCTGGTCCCGCTCATCCTCCCACACAACTCCAGGTAACCAACATGACCCTGGACGATCCAAGCAATCCCGAGGATAATTCTCCTCTTCCACGACGATCACCATCGCCACAGCCGGCTCGTTTCGAGACGACTAATGCCCGATATGTTCTGCACGACCTTACTAGTGATACCGGCTGCGCGCCCGTCAGTCCGCCTCAGAAACGACCTGGCCAAGGCCAATCTAGCTTTCATTCATTTGAGCCACCTCACCCGTCGCAACCGACGTTTAGGCCAGCGCAAAAGGCAACCACGTCAAATGATGAATGGGATGATGCCCAAGACATGCCGAGGTTATCTGGCGTGCGATCCCCCAACCTGGGGCATCGACAGGTGACGCCGACTTTGGAGTATCATTCCTCCAAAGCAACTAAAAATGCCAAAGCTATAAGCCCCAAGTATCAAACCCTGCGGAAGCCGGAATGGAATATCTCTCGCATCGTTCAAGCTTTAACCACATTTCGCCAAGATATCAAAGACGGACATGCACGCATGACGTCCTACATCATCGAATCCACCAAGGCTACGGAGCGCCGTGTTCTCACTGGCAACGATCTCTTTGCCGGCCTCAGCAGCAATCCTGCGTCAAGCGACGAGGCTGAAACGATGAGAATCAAATTCAAAGTAGTCGACCCCATATACTTTGATAAAATCGATACTAACATCAAAAAAACAGGAACACTTCACCCCCAAGAACAACAAACGTGAGGATCGCTATGAGGTTATGCGCATCCAGACCGACGAAGAGCGCGTTCCCCGGTATCGCTTTCACCACGTAGAAATCAAAAAGAACATCCTCACTCCAAATACGATGCTGACATTTGTTCCCCACCTGAGGGACCTTGAGAGTTCTGAGGAGTCAAAGTACAACGTTTGGTTGCAGGAGCTGGAGGACATTGACCGCAAATCCGGATTTAAGCCAATGAGTCGCGAGGAAAAGGTGCGCGTAACTGTCCGCTCGGAATTCGCCTCGACTGTCTCGCTCTACCTTGAAAACTGGCTGGACAGGCTCAGGCTTCCCGGTTGCGATAAATCAACCCTGATCCGGTACATGGCAAGTCGCGCACCCGATAATGCAATCACGCCCCGACAGAAGTCCGACATCCTCAATTCCCATCGCCAAGCCGAGTCCACTACCTACCCCGAGGCCAACAGGGCTGCCGAAATGTTCACGGAAGCATTTTATCGTGTATTCCACCAAAACCAGCCTTCGACGAAGCAGATCACGCTCCGAGACGTCCTCTTACTCGATGAGTCTGTCGACAGCATCATGGATACCAAACAGACGGCCAAGGATGGCTCTGACTCTCAATACGAGGACGAATTCGAGGCTGCCGAATTCCATCTGGGAACTTATTGTATTCTTGGCTGTCTCATCTGTTTCAGTCATTCCTGCGAGCATGGAGAGTATGATGCTTCCAACTGCAAACGAAACCTTTCGATGCTTCCTCGCCTCTCAGATACCCTCAAGCGAAGAAGACGCATTCTGTCCGACAGGGCCAACATCGCCAACGGGCATCTTCTTAACCCCTGCAAACGCAACTGCTACCAAACATCGACCACTTCCGCGGTAAACTCTGCGCAGCGGCCTTGGACGCCGGAAGAGCACATCGTTATGCGATCCACGGTTGCGACAGCCGACCACAGTCGCGTCAAAACGGATCCCTTCTGCATTGTGGCCCACCTTCTCGACCGCGACTGTCGCGATGTTTTCCACGAGTATGAATACCTCGGTATCAGACTGCCTCCGCCTGAGCCAGTCAGGAAGACGCCAATTAGGACCGTTTCATGGTATGATCGCTTCAAAAAGGCGCTCATTGGCGACTGGGAAAATCGCACACGCAGCCAGGAGCATCAACAGCGTGAGCTGATTGAGCCCTGCTCTCACGAAGGACCATGTACCCTGGAAAATTGCATTTGCGTCCAGTACGGATATTTATGTGAAAAGTACTGCGGATGCACGGTGGAGAATTGCGCGTACAAATTCACTGGCTGCGCCTGCCATTCGCAAGGCAAAGCTTGTCTTTCGAAACAAAAGGATAGACCATGTGTTTGTGTGCAGCTGAACCGCGAGTGCGATCCGGATCTCTGCGGTACCTGTGGTGTTCTGGAGAGGGCTGATCCTGAAAATGCCGAAGATGAACTCCTCCACGCGACTGGCTGCCAGAACTGTTCTTTACAGCGTGGTCTTACCAGGGCTCTCGCGTTAGGCCAAAGCCAGCTTGAGGGAGTTGGCTACGGGCTTTTCGCAGCTGAATGTATCGCACAGGGGGATTTCATCATCGAGTATGTCGGAGAACTCATCACCCATGACGAAGGCGTCCGGAGAGAGGCCAGACGCGGTGATGTATTCGATGAAGGATCCAATATCTCGTACGTCTTCACGCTTCTCGAAAATGAAGGCATTTGGGTAGACGCGGCTATGTATGGCAACCTGAGCCGCTATATTAACCATGCGTCGGAGAAGTCAGACGGCGACAAGCGTGGCTGCAACATTACGCCTCGAATTCTTTACGTCAATGGCGAATATCGGATCAAATTCACTGCGACGCGTGACATTCAGGCTGGCGAGGAACTCTTCTTCAACTATGGCGAGAACTTCCCCAATCTGACCAAGAAGCTGCTCGACCATAAGGCGGGAGAGATGTCTGACGAGGCCAAGAAGCGGACACGCCGTCCAAATCGCGCCGATAATGGACAGGGAGTAGCAAGAAAAGCTCCCAAGTCTGACAAAAAGAATTCTGGCAAGGGCAAGAAGGCCTTGCGTCAAGTCCTTGAAGACGATGACTCGGAAATGTACGAGTCGCCTGAATTCATACCTAAACTACCGCGAAAGCGGAAGCGAGAGGTACAGGATGACTCTGAGGAGGACGAGTATCATCCAACGGCAACAGATGCGGCTGGGTCTTGCGCTGGGTCTCCGTCAGCAACTGACTCGGACTTTGCGTTAGGGAAGGGTTCGGACAGGCTTCGAAAACGAGCACGTCAGCCTCTAAAGTCAGCAATGGCCGAGCATATCGGCAAGTCTCGAGAGCCCAAGACACGGGGAAAACGGGGCGGAGCCAGACCCGGCAGTGGAAGGCCTAGAAAGTATCCGCACAGGGCGTCCAAGCCCGCTCCCGCCCCGATGCCCGAGCAATCAGTTGCCATGACACCAGATCGGCCTCGTACTGAGTCTCCCGAAGTGACACAACCAGTGGTGACGGCACTTGGCTTGTCAAGGCCGCAGGCCATGGATACTGACGACAGTTTAGAAGATATCGACCACAGCGGTGGGTTTGGGGGAAATGCCATGTCTCGCAGCCACATGGACGACGGCGATGATGATGATGATGATCAAGATGTGTTCATCCGCAAGCGTGGTCGCGGGATGAGGAATCGACGACCACCGGCCAAGTCCAGGGACGATGGGGCTGGGTTAAGTGGGAACCAATGAAGCTAGCTGAACGAGGCTGGGAGGGACCTACGGTGACGGTAATGTTCGAGCACGCCGCAGGGGCAAGGTCTGAGGAGGGAAAGAAGGCCCATTCCGTGAACGCACTGTAGTTCATCGATTTCTGTTCCATTCAGCGAACCTTCACTATACCACAAGAGCGCATCTATCGAAAATGGGAACCTCGAACAGACGAAGGGCAGCGAACAAGCCTGGGTCGGCTGTGAGACTGGATTTGAAGTAAGTGCTCCGCGCAAACCTGCCACCGTCGCCCCTGGAGTTGTAGATGGCGTGATCGTTATCCATGGAAACCTTGTTGTCGTCACGCTCGGCGTTCTTAGTGCCCAGTTTATCTTCTAGGTTAAGCGGGAATTTCAGACCAAAGCCTCCAAAGTCCAACTTGACGCGGGTGCTGAGCTTTCCGTCAACGTACGGCGCGCTGTGCCCGCTGGCACCCCTATCGGCGTCGTTGAAGAATGCGAGCATGGAGCTGACTTTCCCCTGCGGCTGGAAAGTCATTCTAGTGTTTCCAGACGGGTTCACCATGTGCCTCTCGGGTTTGGTGGGCTTGACTTTGGTGTAGGCTGGGTTACCCCTATTGGCGTTGTCAAAGTCAACCTCGCCGAGGCCTCCGATGGAAGAGGCTAGCTCACATTCTCCCTCTACGTTGAGCCAGCTGTTGGCTTGTTCACCTTTGAACACGTTGTCCATTGAGGCCTGTGTTGTCCTACTAGATCCCATTCATGTTTGCACAAGAGCGAGCAGACAGACTGCGCCATGGGGCTTACGACTTAAGATCATGGAGAAGCTATAGGTGTCTTCGGTTATGAATTTACCGTTAACGCGGGCTCCAAAGCCAAGTTCGTGGTCCCACTGCGTCCCAAAGAGGGGAGTCTCAACTTCGTCAAGGTACTTTCACCTACGCTCTTGTGCATTTCGGCATTTTGTACATGTCTCGTCAATCGGCCCAGCGCTCAACTAGGAATCCCTGTGGCGCAAAGAATTACCCGGCTGGATGCCCGGAGAGTCGACAGTGGTGTTAGGGTAGCCTTCAGCCCCGGAGTAGTCGATGCAGACCTTACTTTGTGTTTCCCCGGATTGCCGTTGTGTGCGGTGCAGGTTCGTATCGAAGGCGAAGTCAAGGACCTCTGACGCAGCGGCTCTGGGTAGGTCAACGGATGGCACGCCTTGATCTGCAAAAGGCTCTAGTAAAAGCAGAACAGGCGGAGGCTGATTGATAAGTTGTCGACTTTCGGATTCTTTCAGGAAATAACTCGGGCAAGGGGTTGGGAGCGCACTGTGCAAGTATATGTCAGCAAGATTGGCCAGGAAACAGAGTTCGATGTGTTCCATTAACATGACTGAGCATCCCAACAGCGGTGTCCTTAACACCCTGCTCCATGACCCAGAAGCGATCTTGACGTCCTTGCTTAGACACACAACTCTGGCTGTACGGGTGTCGTTCTTGGACTGGTCAAGCACGTTCTGAGGGCAGCCAAGGAAGGCCAGAGGCTCAGGCCCGTCCTCACGCTTCTTGAGCGACATAACCGCTGCGAGTCACAGGTGACGAGGACGAAACAGAAAACCGGTCTAATCGGGACTACTCTCGTCGGCATTGGCATCGCTGCCAAAGTTGGTGTGAGCGTAGCTGGTCTCTGCATCCTTAGGGGGGAGTATTTCAGCGGGGAAGAGCCGCTCGTGGTCGACCAGTGAGAAAGGAGCTTTGGTGCCCCCAGTATGCTCGCCCTTGGATATAGCCCTCAGAACTTCGAGATTAAGGGTACCGAGATCGGTATCCCAGATCATCAAACTATGAAGACCCATTTTGCTGGGATAATCGATCCTCATCTAAGATGACTCGGCGTCGTAGAAGCTAAGTAGAGAGAGAAAATGAGCGAACATGATGCATCGGTTTCGCCCATTCTTGAACTCACGAGATGTTGGAATAATTGGGAGCTTCCCCCTCACTTCAGGGTCACATCACAAAGTCCTAGATTGAAAGTTGAAAGTCCTAGATGGAATCGCATGGGATATAAACCCCTAGGGAGCTCTCATCATGACAATAACAATAATAACCTTGATTTTATCAATTACACCCAGCATCACTGCGCAATTCAACAACACGAGATCTGGCAGTGGCCACTGTAGCCCATGTACGGTATCGGGCAGCGGCAGCCTCGTCCAAATGCCGACAGGAAGATCTGCCGGTTTCGTCCAGTATTCCATGATCTCTATTGGCCAGGACGTGGTGACAGATACGGTTCGTTTGTCAATGGAGTGGCTCCATGGTTACTTAGCGACATATGAGAGAATTTCAGCCGTACCATAGCAGCGACCGGACTAACCAGTACCTTTGAAGCCACAGCCGGGCTTCCAGCACAAAGGGTCCGCACTCAAAGCATTGATTACAGAAGCCAAGCCGAGTACGATGCCAGAAGGCTCAACGCCAACGCGTTAGAACTGCAAGAGGTTTGTGTGTCAGTCAAAAGTGCCAGATAGATACTAAGTGTTCCAGTGACACTTACCAGGTCCAAAGCACAGTCGATTTCAGGCAGGTTAGTATGCGACAAAACTTGCTTTCCGGCAGTGTTCTCACTGTCCCTGTGCAAGTCATAGGACATAAGGTTAATTCAATCGACATGGGCCTCGATGCCCTTAACATCGAAATGACGAAGGTACCAGTAAAGAGGGTGCATTAAGAGTGACAATGGATTCGCCACCGCTCGCGTTAATGACCACTCACAGCTCTTTCATTCGAGCCACGTCCTTCTTACCAGCCCAGTCTTAGTCGTCGCAGTGGCAGCTATGGGATATTCCCAGTCTGAGACAATGTCAGTAACCTTCCTGCAGGAGATCCCCATGAGGTTAATCCAGGCTTCGGAGACGTCATGCTTTTCAAGCACAGTTAGAGTGAAAAAAAAAAAAAAAAAAAAAAAAAAAAAAAAGGAAACCAGTGAAAAAACCGGGAGGGGTTGGGGTGGCCGGAAAACAAGGCGGAAAAAATTTTAACACAAAGTGTAAGGTTATTTTATA
The DNA here is from genome assembly GCA_027569015.1 of Ascodesmis sphaerospora. Taxonomy (NCBI): domain Eukaryota; kingdom Fungi; phylum Ascomycota; class Pezizomycetes; order Pezizales; family Ascodesmidaceae; genus Ascodesmis; species Ascodesmis sphaerospora. The sequence continues at coordinate 98 of JAPPUR010000045.1, read as the reverse complement.
GAATTGTAGGTATATTTAAAAATTAAAAGGCCCGCTCGAAAAAGGGAATTACCCCAGTGTGCGTAGGGTTGAGAGCCTCGCGGTGAAAACATTTTTTC